>CAJHNH020008476.1:1503326-1529297 GCA_905116865.2 Candidula unifasciata
CCTAAGAAGGACGTAAGGAACAATATATTCTTTAATAAAAAGGATGGACCTGATTGGCTATAGCATAATTTCCAAAACAACCAAGAAAATAATGCTATAGCCAATCAGGTCCATCCTTTTCATGAAAGAATATATTGTTCCTTAGCTTTGCCAGTAAATAATTATTTGTGCTTGATTATAGACGGTATGCTTCAAGGCTAGGGATAGAACCGAGAACTTGGGGACAACTAGCAGAATCGAGAGAAAGAGGACAAGAGGACAGGGAAAAGAGAAATACCTTCATCGCCTGGCCACAGGCATGGGTCGGGAGAAGAGCACCGGCTTATCCGTCATTCTGCTGATCGTTTAGGATAACGATGGATGACCGCTTATACTTTCAGCGTGGCACATGATAATAATGTTATTTCTAGGAAGAAAAAAAAGGGTGGGGGGGGGAAGGAGAGCTCTAAGTTTTTTTTTTTTTAACTGAAAAAGGGCGGTAGGCCAACAAGTTTGGGAAGGACTAGTCTAGGCACTACGCACAAGATAGTTTTGTGTTGTCATTGCTGTCCTATGGATTACCTATGAATTTCTCATACTAATAGACTTTAAGATGAACTGTTTAACCTTTTCCTTCCTTCACAATTACGAAAACATGTGTAAAAATAATGTGTACACACACCGCATATAGGCAATTTTATTGCCTGTCGTATTTCATTGCATATCGTCAAATGCGGTAATACGTTTGCAGAAAGAAGAGGAAAATAAGAAGGAAGACGAGTAGAATGAGAAGAAGAAAAAGAAAAAGTAGTAGACGAGAAGAAGAATGAGAAAAAAAAAGAAGAATAAAAAGGAAGAAGAGGGGGGTTGTAGAAGAGGTGAATGGGAAGTAGTAGAAGAATAAGAATAAGAATAAGAAGAAGAAGAAGAAGAAGTAGAACAAGAAAAAAAAAAATAATAATAAGAAAACAATTACAAATCTAGTTTCAGTTACAAACAAGAGAATTGATTAGCTCCTACGCACTATAAATAGACGGTGACACCAGATCGACATCACATTCTCCCAAATATTTATACCTAAGGGTCCCTATTGACTTTCTGTGACAGAAAGAAAAAACGATGAAGCAGATACATCTAAACCGCAGAATGGGTACATTTTCACAGCTGTCTTAACAAACACCAGGAGCAGCTCAGTGATGGACGGGCTTCTCTATTAGGAGACAAATAATCTTCTCCAGGGGCGTCATGGGAGGGGAAGGTCTTCATTTCCAGGGAGTGCTTAAAGTGACAGGGGGGATAACCATCTGACACGATATTTCCAAATTATTGAAGTCTCCATCATTTTAAATGGCGTCGGTGCCTGTGGGATAGTGTTTATTTTTATCTTCTTTTTTTCCTTAGCTTTTCTTTTCTTTAAGTGTCCAGAAGCCATGAGTTGTTAACCCTTAGGCTCGGTATTATGGATATTGCAACCCTTCGGCCTTGATTCCATTATATAAAAAAAAAAAAAAAAGTTAGTTGCGTATCCTTTACAGGACGTTGCAAAACCAACCCCAACAGCCCCTGGCTGTTATGTGGTTTCTCTAGGCAAGTTACATCCAGTAGTTTGCCATTGCCTCTGGACGGTCGGCTTTCTTGATACCACTGTCGAAACCAACGCAAGGCGCATTGCCTGCAGCTGGGATCGAACCTGGCATCCCGGCATTACGAAACGAAGCGTTCGCATCGACTTAGCCACAGAGCTGACGATTCCATTAAAAATACGGTAAATCTTGGAGAAATGTGGCTCTTCTGTCTACCCCCGGGAGTGAACCCGGACCACAAGGAGTTCGTTACCCGGTCACCGCGCAGTCCGGTTTAGACAACTACGCTAGAGAGCCGGGCTTTTCCGAAGCTGTATGGCTCACAAAAATATTTCTTAGCCAACATAATTGGCAGAAATAAACCAGACTACAATTATAACCGATACTGCTCGCAGTAGATTGAACGTGATCGATTATTTGTTTTGTTTTTCATAAATGGATGGATTTCATCAGCACTGTGATTGTTGAATCTCACAATTTCAGACCTTCAGGTTCTGTTTGTTATCCCGACTGAGACTTTTTGATCTCAGAGTGTCAAACCTTTTTAGCTGGCAACCCAAGAGTGACAAACAGCAGGCACACGCGCGCACGAATCCGTCATTCATTTTAGAAATGAAGGTGTTTTTAGTGAGTCCTGGCTGTCGTTGCTGGAGCTGCTGAATTCCGTGCTTCTTGCGACGTTCTTGGCGGACATCCCGCAATTTTTTAGTTAGAGACTAGACATGTGGGATATTATCCCTGTTTTAAAATTTCTTTTTCATCGTTTGGCTTAAAAAGACGGTTGTCGCTTTGTGTTGTAGTTTCCAACTTGGCTTCGATATCTGCGCCGTTCGACCTAATACATACAAATTCATCACAGCCTTTATAAGAACCTATGACAATTTTACTATATGCTTGCGAACTGGCATGGGTTTTCCCCCACTCCCCTTTTTTTTTACTCGTAAAGTCCCGGAAACCATACCCCCTCCCCCCGGTGGGGGATCCTACATCATAATTCCCATAATTCCTCTCTACCGGGTCTCCTAATTGTAAAAGGAGAAAATTACTCAAGAGGTCATAAAGAAAACAAGTCATTTTAGTCGACACAGTGAGCCGGCCTGCACAGGACAACAGATTACTTCATAACAGTAGAATGTCTTATTTTACTGCCTTATACAGTTAACAATAACATACTTTCATTAACTGGTGCCTGCGAAGAATATAGGGAATTAAATGGTATGATAGAATAACTAATGTAGACCTTTGGGAGAGAACTAAACAGGCTCCAGTGGACCAAGAGGTGAGGAAAATACGCTAGCGTTGGATAGGACACACTGAGAAAACAGGAAAACAGCATATCTGTTATGTCTTTGCATTGGAACCCACAGGGGCATAGGAATAAAGGAAGTTCTAAAAACACATGGAGAAGAGAGCTGGAGAAGTAAGTTAGAAAGATGGGGAGGACATGGGGAGAGCTCCATGCAATGGCGAAGGATAAAACGACTTGGTGTGAGTTGGTTGAGGTCCTATGCTCCATTGGGGGGTAGAAATGCAGAAAAAGAAGAAGACAGTTAACGAATCGAGTTAATCGAATTGAGTTTCTGGAGATGTGGGTATACAGAAGAATACGTCGTATTTCAAGAAAACCAAAAAAAAAGTCCAAAAAGGGGTTTCCGAGGTATGGTGTCCGCCTCAAATGCTAAAGGTCCCGGGTTCGCGCCCCGGTGAAGGCTGGGAAATTTTTCTGTTCATGTGGACTTCTAGTAATTTCCCCTCCTCTCTGGGTAGTGAGATCGGACGCCCGTGTGTATTGTTGCGCACGTGAAAACAATCTCTTGGCAGTTAGACATTGAAAAGTGTAGACTAACTGCGCTGCTCGGGCAAAATTTGGAGCTAAAAAGATAAAAATCACTGCGCTTAGCCACTTCGGACTCAGTCTTGACACTTTAGTTAGAAATAGAAAGTAGCACTTTTGGGTTACTACCCGTGGGTCATGATGTTGATACGTGGTCAAACCGAATACCTCAAACTGCAAAAAGTCCAATACAGGTCGAAAGACTGCAAATGAAAAGAGAATTACTGATAGAAATAAAAAAAGAGACAACTGACATACTTTGGCCAAATTGCAACGTTATTTTTTAAAACCATACTGGAGGCAATGGTCGAAGGAAAGAAAACAAGAGGTATGCAACGATACAAGTAGGAGGACAACATCAAGAGATGGACGGGCAGCAGTCTGTTTTTACAACCAGGACAAGAGACCGAGGAGCGTGTTGGAGATCCATGGCAGCTGACCTTCACTGTGGAGGCGGCACTTGATTGATTGATTGATTGACAGTTAAAAGTGTTTGTGGTAAAGTGCTCTTTCACTTGATTGATTGATTGACAGTTAAAAGTATTTGTGGTTAAGTGCTCATTCACTTTCAATATTAACTGGCAGGATCACCGTATGGGAATTTCTAAGGCTGCAATTCAAGATGGGGGACTGAAGGAAGGTGAATTATTTTAAACAGTGACTCTAGGTGGCGAAGGCACTGCGACATAGCAATTTTAAAAGCAAATACATGGGTTCTATGGTGTAACTAACACTTGAAAGGTTTCTGTATGTCAACATGATGCCGGACACCTTTACTTCCAAGCAGATTTATTAGTACAAATTTCAGCCTGGGCCCTAATTAGATAATTTGTAAACTCTGCCATTGATGCCAGTTAGAACTCATGAACTTACCAGTATTGAGTCCTATAGCCACAAAGCAACCTCGCCACCTGGATGAAAAAGTGTAACGACACTTTTTCATGTCTTTGAGCGACAGAAAGTACTCAATTTTGTATTACCGATCAACAGTAGAAAATGAGTTTGCAAGGGTAAGTTTTGTTTTGCCTTTTAAAGAGTCACGGCCTGTAGGATTTTCCTTTTTATGAAAAAAATTTAACAAAAAAAACACAGTTTTACAGACATAGGTTTTTAAAATGCAACAGATGAAATGGTTTGGTCATCTAGCCAGGCATTCCTGGTGCCAACTGCCACAAAAAATACATTCTAATGACATAAAGTTTAAACAAGGAAAGGGGAGAGTACCACTCAAAAGATTTGGATGAAGGTATCAAGAACAATATTCGAAACAATGCGTTAGAACGAGCACAAAAATGACCCTTCGATCTCCCTTTCTCCCTCTTTTCTCCTAATACTTCGCCAGTCTAACTAGCGTGCCCACAAGTGTGTGTGTACCCACATTGACCCATACAAACATCATCACATACACCCACATACATACGCATCCACGCGTAGATTCAGTGACACATGCACCTACATCAATTCACACGAAAGCTGGGGTAAAAATAAACATAAAATCCACTATCGCTAGGAGTGCCGGAATCTCTCCCCTTAATCGTATCCAGCATACACACATAGACACATCCACACATGGATACAGTCATTTATACACACATCCACACAGACAGAAAAACATACGCCTACTCACACAAGAGCGAGCATTAAAAAAAAAAAAAAACCACACACACAACAACACTACTTACCATCACCACGAGTGACGAGATCCAGCACTAAAATCTTTCCCAACATACATACATCCACACATGTATGCAAGTAATTTATTCACACATCAACAGATACAGAAAAACATACATCTACTCACACAGAAGTGAGCATTTAAAAAACACACACACACACACAACAACAACACAACTTATCATCGCCAACAGTGCCGGGATCATGTACTAAAATCTTTTCGAACATACATACATTAATACATGCATACAGTCATTTATACATACATCCACATATGCACTATCATATGATTCGACCCACACTAAAGTGAGCATAACTCTTTCAGTATCAGAAGAAGGGGAAGTGTTTGGTTACAATTCATCAATGAACTACTTCCAAAGTGGTAATATGACAGTTGTAGAGATAATTGGAAAAGCCAGATTTCTTGAGTGTGTTCTGACCAAATACAAAAGTAACAGAGCATATGAAGCTGAAGAGGTGAATCTTCAGATAGGATGATTCACACATGATTCCTTGCTAGGGACTCAAAGAAATACAGACAAATACACAACAACTCACCATCGCTTTGAGTGCCAGAGTCTATCCGTAAGTTCCCGGGAGATGAAGAATTGTTCATTTTCACATGAACATTTTTGGCCATCATACTCTGACGCACATTCCTCTCCGGTCTGAACAAAATGATGTAGAGTTTTGGCGTGAACATGCAGACGAGAGTCACTGTTGAACTGAGACTGATGGAGAAACACATGGTGACGAGTCTGATTTGAATACTATGTGAAATACTTAGGTAAATCACCACAAACGCCGCCCATATCACACATGTTGTGTACATGGTAAAAGCAATGTATTTGGACTCGTTAAATGCTTCAGGGATTTTACGGGTCATTACGGCGTAGATTGTACATACAAGAACTAAAAATATGGGGTAGGAAAACCCGATCATGTACGCAAATCCAATGGCGGCTTCGCAGACGATTTGGTGATCGTCTCTTTTTGCATAAAAGGGAACCGCTTTTGGCGGGCTAGTGAGAAGCCAGATTAAACTGATGATGATTTGGCAGGCGACTAAACTGGCGCAGATGACCAGCTGTGACTCTGGGCTGATGAATTTGGGTCTTTTAACCGTTCGTTTTGCCGCTCTAAAGATCCTGGAGATACGGTTAGTTTTAGTGAGAATGGCGGAGTAGCAAACGGAGAAACAGAATCCAATGCCAACGGTTTGAGCTCCGCAGACGTACTTTGTTGGTTTGGAGACCAGGAGAAACGTCATGGTATAGCATAAGAAGATCCCGAAGAGGAGAACAAAGCTGAGTTCTCTACCTGAAGCTTTGACCACCGGCGTACTGCTGTGTTTGAGGAAGATGATGGCAGTGGCCAATGTTGCAATGATACCCAGAGACGCAAAAGCCATGGCTCCTAAAGCAATGGTGTCCGTGTAGTGAAGGTAGACTGGTGGGATCTCAATGCAGGAGGTCATGTTGTAGCTGGGGACAGTTCCCAAAGGGCACTCCTCGCATCTGTAGATTCAAGTGAAAGAAAAACATTCAGATACTTAGTCCAGTGTTTATTTTGTGACAAAGTGATAATGGTTTCCTTTGATAGTTATTGTATTATTATCTTTCACCGCAACAAGACAAGTGTGAAGTTTCAGATGAATCTGCTTCCCTTGTGGTTTTTGGGACCTATTTTTGTGGTAGGGGTTTGGAAAGGGGTGTGAGGATGAGGGGGGGGGGGGGGGGGGGGGTTTATAGACTCCCTGCTCCCTTAAAAGTAAAAGTATCTCATTAAATGCGACTACTAATAAGAAATTTGCTAAAAAGGATGTGTTGGGCAAAAAGGGTCACATATCACAACCTATCTAAAAACCACAAACGACCATGCCAGCTGCACTGTAAAGCGCAAAAGCAGAACATGAAGAAGATACTCTAGCACAGGTCCAGAATTAACTGTCTATGTAGGAATGAGTAATAAAATAATTTGGAAGATAAAACACAGATTCATGAAAGGATCAAGCAACAGATAGAACGCCGAAGTCAAGAACAATCTTGGATAATTGAAGACCAACTTATTGAAAGCATAATTAGAAATAGCGCACATATCATCCTTATATCTAACCCTAGCCCCCATGGGTCAAATCCCGCCCTAAATGAGTACCAGGTAAAGTACAGGGAAGTAAAGGCGGCCGGTGAGGATCACATCACACCCGGATGTTGATTGGTCTATAAAATCTAGTACTACATGGACAAAACGCCTGAAGGTGGGTGGGCGGGGGAAGGGGGTTGGGGTGTGAAAAAAAGGGGGGGGGGGCGTCCTTTACTTTTACTTATCACTATCACTTCGCTGAGGTGACTGGCAGAAGAGAGCAAGAATTATACTGGCAATAGACAGGTAAACTAGCTAGATATCTGTGAGCTGGGTAGTTCAACAAATTTATGGGTTAGATAGTCAGAAAGAAGAAGAAGAAGAAGAAGAAGAAGAAGAAGAAGAAGAAGAAGAGAAGAAGAAGAAGAAGAAGAAGAAGAAGAAGAAGAAGAAGAAGAAGAAGAAGAAGAAGAAGAAGAAGAAGAAGAAGAAGAAGAAGAAGAAGAAGAAGAAGAAGAAGAAAGAAGAAGAAGAAGAAGAAGAAGAAGAAGAAGAAGAAGAAGAAAAAGAAGAAGAAGAAGAAGAAGAAGAAGAAGAAGAAGAAGAAGAAGAAGAAGAAGAAGAAGAAGAAGAAGAAGAAGAAGAAGAAGAAGAAGAAGAAGAAGAAGAAGAAGAAGAAGAAGAAGAAGAAGAAGAAGAAAAAGAAGAAGAAGAAGAAGAAGAAGAAGTGCAATGGGTGCAATGAAGTCAATCTTTTAAACTTTAACTTTAGGTAATTCAAAACAATGTTTCCTAATTGTGAATTTGAACAAAGAAGACACAAACAATAGACTGTACGATTTATTGTCTGGCATATTTGCCTGCATCTCGCCAAGTGCATACTGCAATAACAGTTAATTAAAATGAAGAAAAATGAATGAATTCTAATTGAAAAACAACACTGACTCCATTGAAAAGTAACCGCCTGATTTACCAGGGCAAACGCATGTTGACAAAAGGACATGGTCGTCACTAGCGGTTGCCCTGATGAAACAGGCTGTTACTTTTAAACGTAGTCAATTTAATGTTTCACTTAGAAAGATTTATTAATTTGCCTTATTTTAATCAATTAGATAATTCAGCATATCTTCCCTGGTTCATCGCACTTGATATAAACACAAACTGCCAGTCTATCTCAGGCTCAAAGACCGCAATGCATACATCCCAATAGTAGTCGTCTTCTTCTTCTTTGCGTCACCGGCTGTAAACTCCGGCGGAAAGTTCTAGTTGTTCATCCACTTCTGTACTGCAGTCCTGTTCCAGAACCTGAAAGTTGCGTGTGCATACGTTTGACAGATGTGACTAATTTGTATGCAGACTGTTGGTTCCTTGCCTCTCAGGCAGATGCACTCTGACTTTAAAGGAAGCTCCCAATTAGTCGACTCTTGCGACATGCTTTTTGGGTAGGCAGTGGGTCTATTCTTGTTTTCCCTATAATAGGGCCCCGGAACAAACAGGGGGACCAAAAGTAGTATAATAAAGGCAGCAATGGGCAGTTTGGCAAGCCTGTTTGGACATTCACTACTGTACCGTGAATCCACAGGTCTGTACTCGTAAGTCTGGCAATCCTTACAGTACCAACAACAGGGATCGCCTCGGATAGGCTCCATGTACTGTCGTCTGTCACACTTGGTGCTGCACACAGACGAAGGATGTCGTGGCTCCGTGGTGCGAAATGCGATTGGGGACGTCTGCAAAGAGAGAAGATCACCACTGTGTCATGCTCGTTTTCAACGGATCAACATCATGGCACACAGATGTTACCCATAAGTGCTCCCTTCTACTTCTAATTCAAGCCTGAGTTTAAAGAATCTCAGCGCAGTGCACGAGCTCCGTTGTGCCGGCGAGGATCCTGATATACTTTGGGTAGATTTTAAACCCTAAATTTTCAGCACTGTAAGGCTACTCTTTTCGATTTCCACCTGCCAAAGGATTTTAGTAATAAAGTTCTCTTTAACTTCCACAGTTAAAGTCAACAGGATTTACACAAATGTATTTCTTTATCTCATATGGATCGGCTTCTCACAGCACAACGGCTAGCCGAAAGCAGAGAGCGTTGCAAACATACGATTCTCGCAGTACCAGTGACGTTCCCAGAAACCTCCGTAAGCATTAGTTAGTTAGTTGCGTATCCTTTACAGGACGTTGCAGAACCAACCCCAACAGTCCCCGGTTGTTGTGTGGTCTTTCTAGGCAAATTTACGTCCAGTAGTTTGCCATTGCTGCTGGACGGTCGGCTTTCTTGATACCACTGTCAAAACCAACGCAAGGCTCATGACCTGCAGCTCGGATCGAACCCGGCATCTCGGTATTACGAAGCGTTCGCATCGACTTAGCCACAGAGCCGACTCCACAAGCATAGCATTAACTATTAGAGGGAGTCGCTTTTGAAACAAATAAATGACCTTTCAGAGGTTGAGACAAAAGTAGCGACCATCTCACAACTGCGACCATTTTGACTGACTGACTGACTTTCTACCCCACCAGGACATCACACAAGCGATAAACACCCGATGACACAAAGTGCCATCATGCGGATGAGGATCACCGTGGAGAGGTCCCAGAAACCGCGTTCAGACAATTGGCCATACTGATGGCCTGCCTATATTGCGGCCCCTGGCTTGGCTTCAAATAACAAAAAATTACATCCTAAGAAGGACGTAGGAGAACGCTCAATGTGTATATAACGGTCCATATTACCCATCCACTAATGATGGACAATGGGAATATGAATCTAGTATCACATTATTAACAGTGTCAATTGGTCTCTAAAAATATGGTCGGTGCTTTTCACATACGCCCGATGCGCTCAAGGCGTGAAGAGAGATCTTTACATTATTTTTTTTTAACATGATTAACTCTTTCAGTATTATAAATGTTTTCAGTAGGTGCTCAAAAAGAAACGGGAAATAATCATTTTAAAACAAAAAGTGCCTTACGTACAGATACTAAATATACAGGGGAGGTAACCGAATGTTTTGGTACAGTAATATTTTTAATGACTATTATTAGGATAAGACACTTGAATATCATAAATGACATTATAAATTATTGAAAAATCATATGCGAATACCTGTCACCGTTAAGGAACACAAGCTCAACCAAAAACACTTTTTTTTTTACCAATAGTCAACACCAACCAATACAGCTAAGTTCAGCTACTGAAACCCTTGTGGATAGCAGTGATATTCTACACTAACGATTAGTGGGCTGCGTGGTCTCAAGGCATGGTGTCTGCATCGAGTGCTAGAGGTTCCAGGTTCAATCCTCGGTGAGGGTTAAGATATTTTTTTTCAAGTATTCTTAGGCTTCTAGTAATTCCTCCTGGTCTCTGGGTAGTGAGATCTGACACCCGTGTGCTTTGTTGCGCACTTAACCAATCCAGTGGCAGCTGGAAATCTCAAAGAGTAGCCTAACGGCGCTTCCGTTTGCAAAACGTGGATTTAAAAATCTACCCAAAGTATTTCAAGATCCTCGCCGGTCCTATAGAGTCTGTGCACTGTGCTGAGCTTCTTCGGACTCGTCTGAGTTAGAAAAGAACAGAGCACTTACTGGTAACTACCTGTGTGCCATGATGTTGATCCGTTGTTCAAAACCTCAAAATTCACACTAACTGTTACAATGGCGCTTGAAACATGACGTAATACAAAATTTTTATTGTGGTGCGCAAATAATTGATTTCAACTTGTCTACAGCCATTAAACATACAATCTATATGTTGAAGTCAGAAATAAATAAACACATTATGCAATGACAGAATGCATGTGGGTGTATAAAAAGAAACCACCACACACTGTGCGTTACACAGGGCTCAAAGAGTTAAATAACTTACAATGTTGAGTCGATCGTTTCTGTAAAATCCCACGGTTGCCCACTCGTACTCGCCAGTGTCCTCGTTCTTTCTGAAGTTGAGGATTCTGTATCTAGCTGGACCGTCGCCTGTGCTCAGGAACTCAAATTCCTGACCAGACAGTCCTGAAAACAAAGTTACATGAATTCTCACTTCAAATGAGTTAAGTCAAGAATGGACATCATAGCACTCGGGGGCATTCCCATACGCGCTCCGTCCCCATCATCAGCAACCAGCGCAGAGTTTCAATATACTAATCTAACTGCAAATGTTTGGGGGGGGGGGGGGTGGGTGAAGAAAGAGACAATTAAAATATGTTGGTCATATTAAAAGACATAACACCATACACGAGGGAAATGAATGAATGAATGAATGAATGAATGAATGAATGAATGAATGAATGAAATATTGAATGAATAAATGAATGAATGAACGAATGAAAGATTGAATGAATGGAGAATTGACATCACGGCACTCACACATTTCCACACCTGTTCCGTCCCCTTCTTCAGTAGCCAACAAAGAGTCGACATGCTATTACTACCATGTGCAACCTAATTAAAAACTCCACTGGGGGAGTGCAAGAAATCAAGAGATAGACAAGCATACAAGTGGAGGGAAAACGTCAAGGGATGGACGAAAAATCAGTCTGAGAAAGTATATAAACAAGACAAGAGACAGAGTGTGTTGGGGATCCATTACAGCCAAACTTTACTGTGAACTAGCTATTGACTAAAAAAACTACAAATGGAAATAATGAGAACGAAAACATTACATATTAAAGTAAAGTAAAGGTCCCTTTCCCACGCCATTAGGTGTATTGGGAATATATAGGGCTAGACCTGTAACTGTATGGACCAATCGGCACTTGATGGGTGATGTGGTCAGCATTAGTCCGGTCGCCTTTACTTCATATGACTGCACCTGGCACCCACTAAAAGTTGGGTCGACCTAAGAGTCAAAGTCATTTAAAAAAAAAAAAAAAAATCCGGCTGCCTCAGGACACGAACCAACGTCCTTCTGATTTGCAGGCGGGCGTCTAGCCACCACTCTCAAACAATATATATTGTATTGATCAAATGGAAACATTAAAAGCGCGACAGAAATTGCAGTAACCAAGACAAAGTCTTATAACCTGTCACTAGTATGGTTAAGGATGGCAAAAGTGACAAGCATTTCACAATCACGGTGACGTCAAAGTGACAGTTCAAAAATGACCACCCCACTATTGACATGCGCCAAAGGGGAGCAGAATTCTGCTATCCGTTTTTAGATCAGTGAATGGTAATAACCAATCAAGCGATGGAATATCCAGGGCTGTGAAAACCAGCATGTACTTGCCACACGAAAAAGCTCCTCTCCAGACAAAACTGTCTTTATTGCCCGTATTTGTCACCTTTAGGGGTTGAAGATAAGGGGTCGTTATTATGAGGATAGAAGGGTTCATACCTAGCACAGTTGCCACGTACTCTACACGTAAGGATCCCTGATTAAAATTTTTTTTAAATCTCAAAGCCTTACTGAAGATCCTGCTCAGGTTTCCCGCATGAGAGTCTGGCGCTCTATCAAGCTAGGCCAGCCACGCGAATATATACCTTAAAAAAAAAACTGATGTCGAGAAATAGAACGGGGACTAGAGAAAAAAGAAGAAGAAGAAGAAGAAAGAAAGAAAGAAAGAAAGAAAATAGGAGAAATAATAAGAAGGAAGAAAAAAAGGAAGAGGGAGGGAAAGAAAGAAAGAGAGAGGGAAAGAAAAAAAGAAAAAAAAGGAAAGAAGAAAGAACGAAAAAAAAATTATCAAATCCCCCCACCCTTTTCTCCCCACAACCAACACCCAAAACAAACTGCTAACGCCCTGCTATGGCAAAGCATAAAAAAGAATCAAGCAGTGACATCTGTCATAAATAACACCCCGATGTCAGCTACGACATACGTGCCATATAACGGTCCCGGCGTGATTGCTGAATGAATAAAAACAGAATATGAATTCATAAGGATCAAGCGGATCTCATATAAATGTATTAAGCGGGAAAAGCTGGGATGTATAGATAGAGATATCAGCTGTCAACCTTATATCACAGGCAATATGTGCAGTTTTGTTCGTGAGGAAAAGACGCTGACTGTGGATAAAGTTTGAAAAAAAAAGGGTCGGTACTCTTCCCCGTGTGTGTTTCGGGCCCTACTGGGGAGGGGGGGGGGGAACCAACTGCCTCCCCAACAAGCATGTCGTAGGAGTCGACTAATCGGGGACTTCCTTTCAAGTCGCAGTGCATCTGCCTGAGCGGCAAAGAACAACCAATTACACACACAAAAGCCAGTAAAATGGAGTACACGCAAAACTCATTCCCTGTCTAAAAGCCAGTTTAAATGGATGAACAGCCAGGACTTTTCGCTGAAGCTTACAGCTGATAAACAAAGAAGAAGAAAAGAAAGAAGAAAGAAGAGGAGGAGGAGGAGGAGGAGAAGAAGAAAAAGAAGAAAAAGAAGAAGACGAAGAAGAAGAAGAGGAAGAAGAAGAAGAAGAATAAGACGAAGAAGAAGAAGAAGAAGAAGAAGAAGAAGAAGAAGAAGAAGAAGAAGAAGAAGAAGAAGAAGAAGAAGAAGAAGAAGAAGAAGAAGAAGAAGAAGAAGAAGAAAATCGGCACTCACAGAAAGAAATAGAGCGATAAGAGAACACACTAACCCCACATACTATGCCTGGAATGGAACCTGTCACCTCTAAGGAACGAAGGCGCCTCGCTGCAAAAGCAAATGTACAAATACATATGGCGATTTGACACCCCTAACAAGGTGTCATCATAAGCCACGTATATTGTACAGCTTAAATCTAGAACTATGGAATACGGACAGACTTTAAGTTCAAATCGCTGAAACAGCACTATAGGTAACATAAATGTATATTAAAGAAGCATAGGTCGAATAACAACTGCACACACCAAACCGTGATTCTGTGACTAGCATATAACTATCATTTAAAGGTTGACTTTGGATAGGAAATATTTCTGAGAAATTTTGGTAAGACTCGCAAGATCTTAGTTACTGATTTAAGAATCGACATTATATCCCACTGGGCATACCAAAAGAGACACACAACAAATGTCTTTTCAGCGTTAAGGTGTAAATACTAACCGTTTCCGTAGCACAATGTTTATACACACGCTGTTGTTTTTCTTTCACACAAACATCCTTGTCAGATCCACAGCTAATTCCAAGTTGACACATTCTTGCACATCTTTGTTTTTTATAAGTCAAACAGATGTTCAAGTAAAACTCAGGCAATGAAATATATTAACG
Organism: Candidula unifasciata; assembly: GCA_905116865.2. Lineage (NCBI taxonomy): Eukaryota > Metazoa > Mollusca > Gastropoda > Stylommatophora > Geomitridae > Candidula > Candidula unifasciata. Next base: position 1,517,662 of record CAJHNH020008476.1, read on the forward strand.
TGTCATCGCCTTCACCGACAATTCCAAATACAAGTTTGATATGACAGTTTTCAGATAGCTACTTTTAAGATAGCTATTTCAGAATTCATATTTTCTGGTTTACCAAAATACTGTCCCCACTGATGACGCAACTCGTCTGTTTTTTTTGGAAAACGTGCGGGGTTCATGTCATATACAGAAGACTACTGACATCATTAGGTAGAGATGTATGAAAGATTTATGCATGGCCAGTGTACGCCAGAATGTGAATGTTGTGGAAATACGGTTGCACAAAAGAAATAAATCAAATAATTCAGATAGATTTCTGAGCCTGCAAGATGTCGTAGACTGATTGTTGAAAAGTGTTTTTCATTATGTTCTGAGCCGACGTAATGCCAGACGTTGACTATACACATGGTTCTCTTCTTCTATCTCTTCTTCTCTTTCTCCCTCTCCGACTTTGTCTCATCCTCCTCCTCCTTTTCATCCTTCTCCTCTTCCTTCTTCTTCTTCTTCTTCTTCTTCTTCTTCTTCTTCTTCTTCTTCTTCTTCTTCTTCTTCTTCTTCTTCTTCTTCTTCTTCTTTTTCTTTTTCTTTTTCTTTTTCTTTTTCTTCTTCTTCTTCTTCTCCTTGTTCTTGTTCTTGTTCTTTTTTCTTCTTCTTGTTCTTTTTCTTGTTCTTTTCTTTCTTTTTCTTTTTCTTGCACCTTTTTCTTGCTTTTTTCTTTCTTCCTTCTTCTTGCTTCTTGTTCTTGTTCTTCTTCTTCTTCTTCTTCTTGTTATTGTTTCTTTTCTTCTTCTTTTTCTTGTTCTTTTTCTTCTTCTTCTTCTTGCTTTCCTTCTTCTTGCTCCTTTGTTCTTGTTCTTCTTCTTCTTCTTGTTCTTCTTTCTTGTTGTTCTTCTTTCTTCTTGTTGTTCTTCTTCTTCTTCTTCTTCTTCTTCTTCTTCTTCTTCTTCTTCTTCTTCTTCTTCTTCTTCTTCTATTTCTTCTTCTCCTTCTCCTTCTCCTTCTTCTTCTTCTTCTTCTTCTTCTTCCTTCTTCTTCTCCTTCTTCTTCTTCTTCTTCTTCTTCTTCTTCTTCTTCTTCTTCTTCTTCTTCTTCTTCTTTCTTCTTCTTCTTCTTCTTCTTTTCTTCTTCTTTTTCTTCTTCTTCTTCTTCTTCTTCTTCTTCTTCTTCTTCTTCTTCTTCTTCTTCTTTTTCTTCGTCTTCTTCTTCTCCTCCTTCATCTTCTTCTTCTACTTCTTCTTCTCCTCCTCCCCTCCCTCTCCTCCTCCTCCTCTTCCTTTTTACCTTCTTTGTTCTTTCGTGCATGAAAGGTTGGCCGGGACATTGTTTTGTTATGTAAAGCTAGACTGCGATATCTACACCTCCAGCCTAAACCACTCACTTCAGCAAACATTTAATTATTTACTTTTTACGATATGTTCTTTAAGGGACAGTGAGTCTTTGCCTACGTTCCTGAAAACTTTACCCCCCGCCTCCTCGACTGGCACTGTGAGTGTCAAAAATAGGAGAGGAGAGGAGAGGATGCTAATGACAGAAGTTTCATTGGGATATTACCATTTGAAAACAACATTCAGAAGGAACGCAAGTTCGCGAAAGGTTAGCTTTTAAACATTGCTATGATTCAGGTATTAGCAACCCACAGCTCCTCGTCAAGTGTGAAACATGGAACGATTTTTCAATTCATACTAGAGACAACATTGCAGATACAGATAATCTCAAGCGAACGGAAGAAGAAAATCTACTTTTTCTTTAAGTTCGGTTTCGTATGCTCAGATCAGACCATCAGGTTGGTTGCCTCCACGGCCAGCTCCAGATTTATAAAAATGTGGAGCTGGCCGTGGTTGCCTCTATGAACTTGCATGTCAGTAGCAGGTCTGTCATGATTCCCCATAGCGTGCTCTGCAGACTTTGGTCCTAAGGCCAGGTGCCTTTTCGAAGTTGTAGGTAGAATGGGCTGGTCTGCAGAATGTGCTCAGGTGTTTGTGGTCCTGTTTGACAGGCACGCTGTGGGGACTGTACAGTCTATTTTTATACATGTGGCAGTTTAGCCTGCAGTGTCCTGTTCGTAGACGGAACATTGTTGTATGTTGCTTTCTGTTGAGTTTTCTGATGGGGTCTTGCGGATGTTTACTGTTAGTTTGTAAAGAAAATGGAAGTGCTAATGGAATTGATGTGATTGGAAGTAAAGTACAGAATTGAATTAGGCGATACATAAAAGTATGTCATTCTTTAAAATTTCAAACTAGTATCTTTGGAAAAGTGTCTATTAAGATATGTAGGTCTTTGGTTGACACACTGTGTGACGGCAACATCACTTCACGTCAGCTCATGCGAGAGCACCAGACAAACGCTGTAATTAAAACTGAGCATTTCATCATGGTTAATCAACACAGAATGTGAGTAATCAGTAGTTTTACTACTGTAGAGCTTCTGGGGAGGAGATCGGAGTGCCTATGGATCTGTCCGGACTGCTGTGATGATAGGCATCACTAATCAAAATTTCAAGACTAATTTCCAATGAAGCAAATAAGTGAATGCTTTATAACTAAAGCACAAATTCAACAACAATCAAATGCAACTGGTTTCTTAAAGCTGTCGCGATTCGTTACTCCTGCCCTGAACTATGCAAACAAAAAGACATGATTCTGACACTGCGGCTGCCCTGGTAAAACAGGCAGTTGCTTTTGATTGTTGTAAATTTTAAATTGCCGATACTTGCTTTATATGTTTTTTGTTTTCCTCCTCGAACAATTTCGTTTGCCACCAAGGTGTCTGCCATTCACTGCCAGGGATGAAAATCAGCCGCCACTGATACAGACACAAGAATGTGAGCAATAGCCGGGCCGTGATCTTTCCAATGAGTCACCAAATCAAGAGAACGGAAGACCAATGGCTAGTCGCAAGCGCAAAGAATATTCTGGAATCCAATCCATCAAATCTGACATGGCCCATGTTTGTTCATGGATCGCCTGTTTAACTGTGAGGGTAGGGGGGTTAACTGATTGGACAAGGGGGAGGCATTAAATAGGTTAATAAGTTCGCATCAATTAATCAAGTGCCATCTCCATAAAGACGGTGGGCTCCAATAGATCTTGAGCAATCTCTCGTCTTAGTTATACATACTCTGACTCCTGCTTTGGTTCTACACTCTCGTGCTGTTTTCATACATCCTAGTTCTTGTCCTCTCGCTTGCATTATTGTCTACTTGTTTCTCTCTTGCTTTACAATTTTCCCTCTTGTATCGTTTAAAAAAATGTGTTGTGTTCTGATAATGTCGAAAGCGCTTATTGTACTATTTTTCGCTCAAGCAACTCTGCGTTATCTCTTCTCCGCCCCCTCCCTTTCCCACACTCCCCATATTTCTAGTCTCTTCAGAAGCTCTCTTCGGCGTCGGGTTCGATTCCAGCTGCAGGAGATTTGGCACCAGACCGTCATGCGTTTGTTTCGACAGTGGCGCCGAGAGCTGACCGTTCAGTAGCACTTGCACACACTGAACGTAAAATTTGCCTAGAAAAACCACAATAGCCGGGGTTGGTTCTGCAACGTCCTGTAAAGGATACGAAACTGACTTCAGTAGTACGAAACTAACTTCAGAAGCTTACCTAACAAATCGAAAAGGTCATTCAAGAAGGGAATTTCGACTCAGACTACGCAAAGATCCCCCGAAAACAACCTAAGGACCCCACGGATGTCGAGCTGTAATACTTACAGACTACAAGGATGGCACAATTAGCCTGCAATCTATTTGGAGCAAAGTCAGCAGCACTGATAAATGACTAGAAATATTGACAACAATCAGGAAGTATGTTAATTTTATGATCGACATCCGCCGTGGTGTCGCGGCTGGAGGCTCGTCTGCTGATCGAAAGATCGTGGGTTCGGGTCCTAGCTGCGGTGGACTTTTTTTAAATGACCCACCTTGAGTTGGTGCCAGGTTTAGTTGTAAGGAGGACAACAGGGGACAACTCCTCCCCGCCTAGAATAGCAGAATGCTCTCTTCTTAATTTAATTTATTCTCTTATACTTGTTCAGCTGCTCGGAGGCCTGTTATATGAATGAAGGTTTCCTTGGCCATCTTATTTGGATTTTCTTTTATTTGTGGTGTGTAGTCACACCTTATATTCCGGTTCTTTGCTTGTTTGGTGCGGTGTGGTGCTTGTGGTTTTTTGGGTCTGGTGTGGTCCAGTTCTTTTAGTGTTGATATCTGTGGGTTTTAGTTGATCGTTGCTGGTGCTCGGTTTACCTCGTGATGATCGCTCCTCTGGTGCCATGCTCCCCTTCCACCCCCTCCTCTCTATATAGGAGTATGTAAAACAGGCCTGGGTGACCAAATGATGACCATGTGAGAGGAGAATGATGTTCGTTCTCTATAGTACGAGTACAACGCCTAGGCAGTTGTATTGTAGCGACCCTGCGTTGTCCATGTAGCCTAACAGCAGGTGACATCCGGATAATACTTGACGCAGCCCTTGGTCTTAATTAGAACTTCTTTTGAGGTTGAACGCGGTGTTCAGGATTGATTCTTTCAGACTGTCATCCAATATGCGACTCTCACGAGAACATGTCAGACCCATAGATTGGAGGACGTAGGTAAGCACAGTCTGTAGGTTAGCCACTGTTTCACTTCGGTGATAACTTAGACCAATATTCTAGATACCCTTGATTTCATTAAAAAATATCCTTTATGTTTTAAGGAAGGTTACGAATACTTTGGACTGTCAGAATAACCAACAATGATTGCCTGGAAATGGCTAATGCAAGTAGAAAATTATATACAACAACGAGAAGGAGAGAGAACATTATTCGGTAATCGGATGAGCAATGGAGCACTGGAAAATATTATGACGACTAGAAATATTACTGGTAGAAGAGGCAGAGGCAGACCAAGAGAAACGATGATGGATGGCTTAAGACAGTGGCATGGAGGCATATCATCAGTGGAATTGATCAAGAACACCAAAGAAACGAGATATGTGAAGATGCACGAACGCCTACACCAGATGGCAAGGCACTAGATAATGATGACGGTTTTTAGAGTGCTTTGCATTTCGTGATTCTACAGGGAATTCGAGATTTTAAACTTAAAAAAAAAAAAAAAAAATAAAAATAAAAACAAAACTGCATTTAATGGATATACACGTGGAGTGTCTTAAAATTTTTAGAAATGTTTACAGTTTCGTGTGACCTTGCGTGCAAGCGGCTTAAAAGGGCCCTGAATCTTTATGTGCTAAACAGACCAAGCACCTTTCTGTCCTAAACAATGCACCGTGTGGGATTAGCCACCGACTAATTGTTACCATAAACTCACTGTGTTTTAACGTACGGTTTACTTTTGGCCGAAAGGTACTAATGAAATCTGGCATAGTATATGCCTGTTTGAAAGTTAAAACATTCATACTTTTTTTCATGTAAGTTGACATTCCCTCTTGGATAACTACATCAACGTACACCAGCAACTACACCCGTAACACTGGACACTAGTAGGAAAATATGGCAGGAGATTGAATACTGCATAGGCATTACCAGAGTTACAAATGGCGCTAATATCAAATGACACTAAGGTTTTAAGACATCTTCTTCTTCTTTATGTCCTCTTTTACAGCTTCGGGTGTCGAGGGATTTATAAGGTCCGGCTTAGTGCTTTTCTGGCTGCTTCGACAAAAGATAAATTGTTGTACTGTAGAATTTCTCTGATGTTATTCCTCCATGTTGTTCTTGGTCTACCTCTTGCTCTAGGTCCTTCTCTTCTTTTGGTATATGCCTTGACTGGTATAGCATCAGAAGGTTTAGGACATCATATATGTATATCTATTAAACGCTTCATTAGTAATAACAGTTTAAATTTATGGCAATAATTCTCAATGAAACAGTATTTCTGAATTATTCACCGTTCTTCAGTATGACCATTACAGAGTGTGGAGTCCCTCGAACATTTTCAAAAATAAGAGCTAAAGGGCAACAGCTGAGTTAGTGTGTCGGACTACCTCATCATCATCATCATCACCGATCAGCATGTCCTTTACAGAACGTCTCTCTCTTAACATCACGCATCTCTTTCTCTTGCCAATTCTCCAGCCCTGTGTGCTTTCACAGCCAATGCACCTTCAACGTCCTATATCCGCCCTCGATGAGGTCTGCCTCTGCCTCGTTCTCAGGAAGCTGCACCCCCATCACCGTTCTCTCCAGACCACCACGGCGCTTAACATGTCTAAAATACCTTAGCGTTCAGTAGAGGATGCTGTTGACGAGCCAGTTTCCCCTCGATGCTCAGGTCAGGCAGGAATGTCAACGTTTAGTTCTTCTTCTTGGTCGAAAGATTCTAAGAACCTTTCTGTAGCATTTCAGTTCAAAGCCCCAATTTTCAAATACTGACTGAGACTTTACGACTGACATCCATCGGTTGCCACGGAGAAGATGCAGCATGATCTCAAAATTTCATCTTTAACTAAGACTTAAAAATACACTGCAAATTCAGTTCCAGAGCCCCATTGCGGGTAAAACAAGAATAGACCCACTGCCTGCCCAGAAGCATATTGTAGGAGTCGACCGTGGCTAAGGCGTTGCGAGTCTGACTCGTAATCCAACGTACCGCGATCGAAACCTATGTGGGCTGCATGGATTTTTATCGTGGTATGGGACGTCGCAGGTCGACCCAGCCTCAAATGGGTACCAGGATGGGCTGTCCTGGGAAAGTAAAGACGGCTGGCGTAATGCTGACCACATTACCCACCGAGTGCCAATTGGTCTGTAAAAATATGGGTGCTCTTCCCATATGCCCGATGCGCCTAGGGGCGTGGGGGATCTTTACTTACTTCGATGTTGGAGTAGATCTGCCCTTGAGGCAGACGCCGTCTGGAGGTGACAGGTTCAATTCCCGGCACGGTAACTATAGCTTTCGATTTTTATGTTGTCTAGTGTGTTCTTCTATCTTTCTACTTCTTTCTATGAGTGCCGTTCACAATACTTTCTGTTACTTGATTAATTCATAATATTTAACGGCTTCAAATGGTTCCCCTCTCTGTTTATTTATCCTTGAGGCAAGGAACCGGAAGTCTCCACGAATGTGCACGCAACACTCAGTTTCTGGAACATGACTGGAGCCCAGAAGGAGACGAACAACCAGAACTTTCCGCCAGAGTTTACAGCCGGTGAACGCAAAGAAGAACAAGAAGAAATTTGCGAGCATGTTTACCTACCCATAAACTTCACTTTATGAAGATCTCTCTTGATAATATCGCCGTCGATTTTAGTCATCCGTCCACACACGCCTGGTCGCCCTCCACACAGCCGCCGGTGGATTTCCTGCACAGACAAAGTGGATCAAAGACAATGCTAAACAACTGATAATATACAACTGAATCAGGGCCGAATTTAGACTTAAGGCCCTCTGTTATATAATTAATTGAGGCTCCTAATGTTTTAAAAATGTACAGCTAATCTCATACAGAAAACGTAACAATCTATAAGCCTTTTAAATAAATGGATAAAGGAAATATCTATATCACCTTTATGTCGCTGTTGACACATAAGGCATTCACAAGTGATCTCCATTGCTGCCTGTCTGCTGCTTTTCTGCCCATGGTATTGCATGTCAGTTTTCATTCCTTCATTTCCCGTTTCTAACTTCCCCTTTAATCTGTAGTTATTATGTATTTGGGAGTCGCCGTGACGTAGCGGCTAGACGCTCTCGTACGGATCGGAAGGTGGTGGGTTCGCTCCCTGGCAAAGCCGGACATTTTTCAGAAATGACCTTGACTCCCAGGTCGACAAAGCCTTGAGTGGGTACCGGGTGCAGTCCCGGGAAGTAAAGGCAGCCGGTGTGATGCTGACCACATCACCCATCTTGTGCCGATTGGTCTATGAAAATAAAGGTCTAGCCCAAATGCCCTATACGCCTAAAGGAGTGGAAAGGGGACCTTTACTTTTAACTTACTATTGTGTATTGATCCCCTTTCCTTCGAGCCCATTCCTGTTACGCTATCGACCCTGGCATCACTCACCTTGAAGGCGTAAGCAAAGGCCATGACCGCATCAGAGACGAACTGAAGCTGGGCTTCCATCATGAAGTTCGCCGGAGGGATCCGCTCATGACCCGTGCACGACGTGTTGTAGACCCCGTTGAAAGGGGTCTCGGGACTGCCATGAAAACGGCAGTGGAAGACGTCCTGTGGTTTGGTTGTGGATAGAAAGGTACTTGTTAGAGAAATGATTGGCTTTGTGAAAGGTTAGCTTTAGACTGAGATTAGATGTGGGTGTGTGGTTGGTAGCAGTCACATAAATTCAAGCTGAAGTAGCAGTGTTTAAAATGGTTGCATGGTAGTAGTGATGCTGATAGCATTTGTAGTGGTGATGATGGTGGTGACTATAGTAGTGGTTGTGGTGGTAGTCGTAGTGTTATTTGTAATGATGGTTAAATTATTATTATTATTTTTATTAATAATTTTATTACTGGCAGTTAAAGGAGCCATAGTAGTAGTAGTAGTAGTAGTAGTAGTAGTAGTAGTAGTAGTAAGTAGTAGTAGTAGTAGTAGTAGTAGTAGTAGTAGTAGTAGTAGTTGAAGTAGTTGAAGTAGTTGAAGTAGTTGAAGTAGTTGAAGTAGTAGTAGTAGTAGTAGTTGTAGTTGTAGTAGTAGTTGTAGTAGTAGTTGTAGTAGTAGTTGTAGTAGTAGTAGTAGTAGTAGTAGTAGTAGTAGTAGTAGTAGTAGTAGTAGTAGTAGTAGTAGTAGTAGTAGTAGTAGTAGTAGTAGTAGTAGTAGTAGTAGTAGGAATAGTAGCAGCCGCAGAAGTAGTAGTAGCAGTACCACTAGCAACAGAAGTACTAGTAGTAGGAGTAGTAGCAGCAGCAGCATCAGCAGCAACATGAGCAGAATGCTTGTAGTCGTAGTAATTATAGAAGTAGCAGCAGCAACATTAGAGCTCCTGCTAGTAGTAGTAGTCGTAGCAGCAGCAGTTTCAGCAGCAGTAGTAGCAGTAGTAGTAGTAGTAGTGGAAGAAATAGCAGCAACAAGTGCGTTTACCACTGTAGCAGTACAATTATATCCGGGTATTTTACTTTATAAACCATGACATCGAATGTCTTATGGGGAAATCCGTCTATTAGTATTATGTAAGAACAGTAACTATATGCAAATAAAAACAGATAAATTAGCTCCTACCCCCCCCCCCCCCCCCCCCCCCCCCCCCCAAAAAAAAAAGCATAAAATATTGGGCTAAAAATAAATTATGAAACGAAAACATTTAGAAGACTGATAAAAGATTGATCATATGTAATACTGGAGACATTTAGAAGACTGATAAAAGATTGATCATATGTAATACTGGAGACATTTAGAATACATACATAAAATGTTGATCAAATGAAATACCAGAGACATTTAGGAGATAAACACAAAAGGTTGATCATATGTAATACTGGAGACATTTAGAATACATACATAAAATGTTGATCAAATGAAATACCGGAGACATTTAGGAGATAAACACAAAAGGTTGATCATATGTAATACTGGAGACATTTAGAAGACATACACAAAAGGTTGATCATATGTAATACTGGAGACATTTAGAGACACACATAAAAGGTTGATCATATGTAATACTGGAGACATTTAGAGACACACACAAAAGGTTGATCATATGTAATACTGGAGACATTTAGAGACACACACACAAAAGGTTGATCAAATGTAATACTGGAGACATTTAGAGACATACACAAAAGGTTGATCATATGTAAGACTGGAGACATTTAGAAGACATAAACAAAAGTTTGATCATATGTAATACTGGAGACATTTAGAGACACACATAAAAGGTTGATCATATGTAATACTGGAGACATTTAGAGACACACACAAAAGGTTGATCATATGTAATACTGGAGACATTTAGAGACACACATAAAAGGTTGATCATATGTAATACTGGAGACATTTAGAAGACATACACAAAAGGTTGATCATATGTAAGACTGGAGACATTTAGAAGACATAAACAAAAGTTTGATCATATGTAATACTGGAGACATTTAGAAGACACACATAAAAGGTTGATCATATGTAATACTGGAGACATTTAGAGACACACACAAAAGGTTGATCATATGTAATACTGGAGACATTTAGAGACACACACAAAAAGTTGATCATATGTAATACTGGAGACATTTAGGAGACTTACATAAACGGTTGATCATATGTAATACTGGAGACATTTAGAGACACACATAAACGGTTGATCATATGTAATACTGGAGACATTTAGAAGACATACATAAAAGGTTGATCATATGTAATACTGGAGATATTTAGAAGACACACATAAAAGGTTGATCATATGTAATACTGGAGACATTTAGAGACACACATAAAAGGTTGATCATATGTAATACTGGAGACATTTAGAAGACATACATTAAAGGTTAATCATATGTAATACTGGAGACATTTATAAGATATATAAAAAAGGTTGATCATATATACATATATACATGTTATACTGGAGACAAAATTAAAGTAACTGAACAATTTACTTATTTAGGTAGTAATCTTGATAGTCAATGAAAAGCAAAGAAATCATTTGTGACATATTGCAAGGCATCAGCAGACTGGTCAAAATAATGAAATCTCAATTGTATAGTTTTTAGAATCAGGTTATGTATTTTTAAATTCCTCTATTATTTCAGTGTTAACATTGCCGATGAAAGTTTGAGAACCACTAAAGATATGAAACAAAATTTAAAGTCATCACACAGGATGCAAGGGAACGAAGGAATAGACGGCGAGTCATATGTAACATATAACGGTACAACAGGCCAGTGAATTAATACTGTTAAGTCGTAGCTGTAATGTTTTTATTCTTTTTTCGGGGCTCAATAACTCTTTGAGTCCCAAGGAACGCACCATACGTTCCTGGGTTCCTACCTAGAGGCCCAATAAACACAAGATGCGCCGATTTTAGGTTTCTCTTGACTAGAACTTGGGCCTCTGATGCTAAACCCCCGGGACTCAAAGAGTTAATGATTAGTGAAATTAGCGGAAACTCATTCCGAAGCTGCTTAGATATGGTTTGACAGACACATGTTGAGAATACTATGGACAGATAAAAAGAGTAATGAAGACGTCTTGAAAGAAACTGACTCACAAAGAGAATGCCTTCAGTGATTGTCCCTTGAAAAAAAAGAGCCCAAAGTAACATGAAGAGAAAAAAAACCATAGAAGTGGAGGGTTTCCCTGAAAGGGAGTCATGACGAGATTTAAGTTTTTTATTTCAGAAAGGGAAACATGGAAAAAAGTTTGTTTCTCTTGGGATTCAAATGCGAATTTGGGGGAAACACAAAGGCGTTACAAAGCACCAAAAAAATCTAAACACCACACTTTCACATACAAAAACACAGATAAAAAACGTGAACGTTTTGGGGAAAATGGGGCACATCCTCCCTTTAACGACCCGCCCGAACCATTTTTCCCAAAAAAGTAATTATTTTTTAAAGATTGTTTACTTTCAAAAAGTAAGAAAACTTGACATTAGCAGAAATACTCCCCGGGGGTTGCGGGGCCCAATTTTGGGGAATTTTTCCCCCTGCTTCTCAAGCACTTGAGTAAATTGGGGGATGTTTCCAGTACTTTAAAAATGGGAATAAGAAACACCAG
>CAJHNH020008476.1:1529314-1556814 GCA_905116865.2 Candidula unifasciata
CTCCTGAACAGTTAAGTCTTGTTCCAGATCGTCAGTTTTTCGTGCACATCCATTTTACAGGTCTGACTTATTTGTAAACAGACAGTTGATTTCTCGTCTCTTAGTTAGATGCACTCTGACTTGGAAGAAAACACCCCTGATTGGGCGGCTTTTAGGTCATGCTCGTTAAGAGGGCAGTGGGTCTATTCTCCGCCCCTTTCCCCCAATTTTGACCTCAGAACCCAAGTGGGCAATTATAGCAAATGTATCTTCTACTTCTGTGTTTGCCCTTAATAGCAGGGTTGGCATGTTGTGTTGTGGATTACAACTAGGCTATGATATCTGCACATTTTGGCCCAAGGCATCTGATTTAACAGAGAAAAAAACGAATCACCTTTAACTACATTGGAATAGGAGTTTACTATGGCCCCGCCCCTCCAATTGTGCTGTGGATTCCAGGTTAGGATAGCAAACACACAACTGCCTTGTACAGTATGACTAACATACGACTACTCTTTACATTTTGACAAACATCCTGTTCGGCATATGTTTAGTTGTCCGTTTACTGGCAGAAACATTTGACACTAAAGCTATTTGAATATTACAGCTGTTGACAGATAACTGAACTATAACCTATTTTCTATTGTACTATCAGACGTTTATTGTTCTGTCTCTGCTAACTTTAGCAGTGTTCTTTTCTACATTCAGTGTCTGTATACACTATCTTACGTTGCTGTCTGTTAATACTGTCTTCTTCTGCATTCCCCATATAAAAGAGCAGTTGGAACATTATGTTGTGGTTACAACTGAGCTGCAGTATCTCAGCTTTAAGGCCCAGCACATCCAGTTTCTTCAAACCTCTAATTGGTCACCTCTTTTAAAACATGCTTTTTAGGTAGGTATTAAGGCTATTACCCCACCTAATGAGACTCCGAAACTTACTCTGGGAAATCTTTTCTCTTTTTCTTTTTCTCCATTCACCGGCTGTAACTGTAGTGAAAAGTTCTGGTTGTTCGTCCACTTTCAGACTTCCAGGACTTGAATTTTGCATGCACATCCGTTGTACAAATCTGGCTTACTTGTTTATAGACTGTTTGTTCCTCATCGCTCAGGCTGATGCACTCCGACTTGAAATAAAAAATCCCAAATTTATCGTCTTTTATGGCATGCTTGTTAGGGAGGCAGTGGGTCTTTTCTTTGTCCCTTAAAACGGGGCCCTGTACACACAGAAGCGTTCTCTTGCAACAGTGATTTGTATATGGTGTACTTTCATCCTCAGAATGATACAGAGGAAGATACATTTTCTGTTAAATGTTAGGAAATGCTTGCATCTTCTTTCTCTTTCAGATCAGCAAAGAAGAAAGACTGAATCCTATTAAGCAGGATGTCAAGAATGGGAAACTTAGATATGTCAAAAACATTTTTCCTCATCATGGGTACATTTGGAACTATGGAGCACTTCCTCAGGTATGGCTTTTGTGTGCATACTCAGCACAAGAGAGAGAGAGACTCGGGGAGATAAGATTTCACCAGTTATATTACACATACTGTGTTTTTGTTGTTTGATAATGTCCAGTCAGTTCTTTACATGCAGTATACGTCAGTTGTTTTTTTTTCTTTGTTTTATTGTTCATAAATTGCTAGAGTAATTTCTCATATGTACTATGGCTCTACATATTTTCACAGTTGATTAATTTCTCATATGTACTATGGCTCTACATATTTTCGCAGTTGATATCCTCATCTGCCATGCTGATAAGTGGGAACATTTTGGTTTCTCATCACACACAATCACCAGTCCCAACCATATTTCTGACCATGCCACATTTATTATACTATGTGTCCAAGTCATGTGGTATTATTTATTTAATTATTTGTCCTTTGCTGTTTGCCATCTGTTACTAAGTTTTCAAGTTGCTAATGTCTGCACTGAATTTATCTTATCAGTTTGCACTTTTCTATGACTGTCTTCTTAGACTGTCTCTTCAGATTTTGGGTCCATGCATAAACCTAAAACATTTTCTTGTTAAGAGAGAGAGATGTTACTTGGATGTTATCTGGTGTTTCTTCAGAGACAAAAATAAGTTTAATTATAAACCCCCCCTCTCTCTCTCTCTCTCTCTCTCTCTTTCTGTGTGTGTGTGTGTCTCTCTCTCTCCCCCCCCCCTCTCCTGTGTACCCCACCAGGACATCACACAAGAGATAAACATCCGGCGACACAAAGTGCCATCACGCGGATGAGGACTACTGTGGAGAGGTCCCAGAAAGCCCTTTCAGCCATTATGGCTACAATTGTTGTCCAGCTATATTCAGGGCCCCTAGCAAAAGCCAGGGTGGGGCTTCAAATATATCGAAAAATTGCATATTACAAGGGAATGACATAATAGTAATGATATATAAACCTACCATAATTTCAGTTTATGTAGAGAAAGTCTGGAGATATTACATCTGCATATCTTCTTCACTTCCTCTTGTACTGCTTCAGGTGTTGAGGTGGATATAAGCTTCTGCTTCTTACTCTTCTGGCCTTCTCGACCATAAACATATCAAGCTATTTTAGAATTTCTTTTATATTATCTTTCCATCTTGTTCTTGGTCTACCCTTTGCTCTGCGTTACCCTCCTTTTTATGTATGTGATGGTATGGCGTCACAAAATGTTAAGTGGGTAAACCATGTTATTAGCTCACTTTGTATGTAATTTAGAACTGGCTTTGTGTTGATTTTTTCTCTGATGACTACGTTCCTGATTTTATCTCTTCTGATCACTCCTGCAGCATTTCTTAAGACACCACATTTCCATTGTAACTTTGTTTACCCTGGTTTGTTATGAGTGATAATGTCTGGCAGTGGAGCACAGAGTGGGAATGAATCTGTGAGATATGTTTCTTTGTGCTGGTTGGTATTATTGTCTTGTGCTGTCAGGGGGATGGGAAGCCTGCTGTCCCAATACTTTGTTTGCATTACTGCATCAGATGTTACATTCTTTACCCAATTTTCTGACCTCGGTTAGTGTTCCCAGATCCCAGATGTTTATAAACTCAGAGACCTGTTTAACACTTCTGCACTCTACTACTGCATTTAAGATCTGCTTCTTTCTTCCTATTGATATTACTTCCTGTCCTTTCAGTGCTGATTCTCATTTTATTTGTTTTACATTCTACATTCATGGATATGAAATGTATTTTAATTTCATGATTGCTTTAGCTATCAAGGCCTGGTCATCAACTCAGCTCAGAGTAGTTTGTTAATGTTAATATTTTCGATCCTGGGCTTGGCATCTGTGCTTATACTGTAAGTGTGGTTGACTTAAAAAAAAGTGTATCAGTAGTAACAGAATCTTGTTAAAAGTTGTCTGTGATCTAGTAAATTTGAGAGAACAAAATACATTTTTTCTTTACTTGATCATGCTTATATTCCAGACCTATGAAGATCCAAACTATATAACCCCTGACACTGGGTGCAAGGGTGATTCCGACCCCATTGATGTTTGTGAAATTGGCCACAAGGTAATCTCTCTTTGATCCCAGGTGCAGTTGTTTCAGGAAATATTAAATCTTGAATGTTTGATTAATAATTTAATGACCATCGACTGGTTAAATGGAATGAATTCAAGAAAGTTGAAGTGACCTGTCTGGAAAACCACTGACATTAACAGTTGTATGACAAAGATGATGGCACTATATTGAGAGCATCCCGAGAAGAAGCGAGAGAATCACTAAATAGACACTGAAAGGGGAAAACAGATTGAGGAAACTTAGATGTCCAAGAGAAGCCCTAAAATGTATGTTAGGAGAGGCTAATGGTGCTGAAAGATTCCATGTATAAATATTGGAAGGATTGTACTACTTAAAATGGAATGGAGGAATAGTGAGTAGTATGTGACATAATGGCACTTCAGAATGGCGATTATTACTTGGGTTCAGAAGGGAAGCATACGATTCTCACGCTAATTGTAATAGTAATTTTTGTAAGAGGTACCCAGCTTTTCCATCCTGTAGAAAATCACACATGGCTTGGTGGGAATTGATGGCCGGTGCTACATTTTTAGACGAAAGTGCTGGGAATAGAGAAAATGGGTATTTCTGAAAGTAATTGTAATTATTTTGTTTTTAATTAAAAAAAATATATCTAAATGTACCAGATACGACTATTATAAGTATACTCAGGACTCACAGTGAAAAGTTGCAAACATTTTGTGGTAAGTTAGACACTCTTGTTTGTTCAAGTAGTAGAGGGTGGCCTTGGTCAAGCTAGAGGTCAGCAGTTTATTGTATGCTTGTAAAATATGAACAAAAAGCAGATAAACTAACAAGCACTTAATTGCAGCAGAAATAAGATTTATGATGGAAATACAAAGAATATTTTGGATTGGCAAAAACAGAAACTCGTAAGAAACAGATGAGAACCATACATTGGGAGAAAAAAAAGAGGTGTAAAAGGGAATTGTTTGGGGCATTTTATAAAAGGGAACTAAACTGTTAAATGGCAGCCTTGATTGCGGGGGCTAGACATAGAAATACTATCTAGATTACTTGACCACATGGCTTGGGTGGGACAGGAAAACAGGCCTGATTCATGACTCCTGTGATCATGTGAGATTGCATATCATGTTGATGTCTTTTCTGTGCACATGGTTTATCTTATTGATTATTGCTAAAATGGTACTTATGTTTATATGGTTTTGCTTCTCATAAATATATCCATTTTGGATGACATTTTAGGATCATTATTCTGAGAAAAATTTTTTTTTTTTTTTTCAATAGCAAATAGAAGAAGAGAAAACAAAAGCTTCCATACATAAGAAAAATAAACATTTTTTCGTATGAAAACAATTTTTTTTTTAATATGGCTCTACATGACGGCCATTGTTTTGAAAACAGGTTTTGATGTGTATTCTCCACTGCTGAAGAGCAAGTGTCAGCATAGCTGGAGTTCTGCTTGCAACTGGTGTTGGTGATATATTCTATTTTTCATATGAATGGAAAACTTGTGGGGCACCCTGTACATGTCACATGTGACCAAAGCTTGGTAGCTGTGCTTCACAAACCTGTGGTTCACAAAGAGAAATGTGACTTCACTGAACTACATTTGAGACAGGAAGTAGACTGTCAGCAGTAATGTGTTCGTTTTTCCTCTGTAGATCCATGCCAGAGGTGCAGTGGTTCCAGTGAAAGTTCTGGGAGTGCTGTGTCTCATTGATCAGGGTATGTGTCACAGCTTAGATCAGTGGTTCTCAGCCTTCCTAATGACCCCGCATGCAGATCCTCGTGTTGTGGCGACCCCCAAACATACAATTATTTTTGTTACTACTTTATAACTTCAATGATTATGTGGTTTTTCGATGGTCTTTGGCGACCCCCCCCTGTAAAAAAAAAAGTTGGCTTGCGACCCACAGGTTGAGAACTGCTGGCTTAGATTATTTAAAAAAACTGTAGTATGACTCTTTCATTTCTACTACCTCCCAGTATCGAATGAATTTAGCAACAACAAAAAATTTATGGCTAGCATCCAGTTTTTCTTTCACTTTAAACTTTTGTCTTTTTGTGATAAACAAAGATTTTCAATTCATTGAACATTTTCCCATGTTCTGCATTAGAAACTTATTTGTTGTAAAACAGGGAAAATGTCCCTATCATGTGTAGGTAACACATCTATTGCTACAAGGAGTCTGTTTCATTGTGTAGGTAAGAAACGCTCTGTGGCTATGCAGGAAAAAAAATATCTTACCTGTTTAGTGCTGAATTTAGGCATAAGCTACAGCTTGAGGCCTCACGATATGCAAGGGCCTCATATAATTCCTATCTCCCCCCCCCACACACACACACACACACACACACACACACACACACACAAATGCAACTTTTCATTTACTCATATATTTTAGTTTAAATAAATCAGCTGGTGTAATTTAAAAGGGTAAAGGCCTCAGAGCTCTATATATCTTAGTGTCTCATCTAATTCTCAGTCCTGCCCTGGTCATGTTGTGTGTAGGTAATTAACATGTACTATTAATGTCCATTTTCTTCTCTTGATGTATGCCAGTTTCTGATGTTAGTATTAGCAGTACTTTTCCCAGTATCCTTGCGTGTGAAAGCTGTATCCCCTGTTAAAGAAAAAATCAAAAAGAAATGTAGGGTATTATTTTTAGAATAAGCCACTTGTCCTGATATTTTGCAAAGTGAAAACTCATCCACAATGGACTGTTGGTAGTGCATTTTCAACAATAAAGACAAACCTCACTTGAGCCTCAGAGTCGTGCTTAAATTAGGTGTGCTGGGCGAGAGGTGAACAAATTGCAGCTGTATTGTCAACAGATAAAAGAAAACCTACATATGTTATGGTGATATAGATTTCACCAGTCTGTGTTTGAAGTTGATCCAGGCTTATAAACCTATGACTAGTGTCACAAATTTGAGCAGCTCAAGAATTAGAGAAAAAACCTGATAAAAATATAACGACTGTCTTGCCCTTCAGCTGATGTAATCTATCATAAGATGATCAACAGTTACTGAGCTGATGTAATCTGTCCTCAGCTGATCAACAGTTACTGAGCTGATGTAATCTGTCCTCAGCTGATCAACAGTTACTGATCTGATGTAATCTGTCCTCAGCTGATGTAATCTATCATAAAATGATCAACAATTACTGAGCTGATGTAATCTGTCCTTAACTTATCAAATTTCATGCAGTATAAATGACTTTAAAAAAAATTATTTCAGATGTCCCAGATATAGAAGCCCACTTCCCAGGCTTGTTAAGGGTAAGTCTTACATTAAGGAAAAAAAACTCCTTACTACTCTTTAGGGCAATGTCTTGGTCCTGAGGATTTAGGGCCACATAGCTTGTGCAGTTGCCATGAACTTTTCAGGTTAGGATGTTTAATTTTGCCTTAAAGGGAAACATGACTCCATCATCTTACAGAGGATTCGAACCCATGTCAGTCTTACTTGGAGAAGACTAACTTTGACTTCATCTGTATCTTGTCCTCTTATTCATGAAAAAGCATGGAAAAGAAAGATGGCAAGAAATGGCCTCTTTCAGCCTTTGGCTGTTCATTAGTCTTTAAAAGCATCCCATTGTTGACCCTTAGCCTTGGTTGCCAGATGGTTTAGGAGGGAAGCTCAGACATATCACTGCTCTTCCAATCCGCCCACTTCCTCAACATTCTTTATTCCATACATTTTAGTGTTACCATTCCTTTGGATTAAACAAGACAGATGGCATTGGCAACACGTGCTCTCTAACTTGCTGCCTAGGCTTTGTGCTTTGGACTCAAATTACATCGTGAGCAGGTTTTGTCACACTTGGTATCATGGGATTTGATTCCCATACTTCCATATAGCACAGCATAACACCAGCACCTGGAAAGACAATAAAGGTGCCAAAATCGTTCCAGAGTTGTCTGTCTTGTGCTGTTCTCTAAAAAAAATTTCCATATTGATTGATTTGTACATGTCTCTTTCATAAATGTTTGTCTGTATCTACTCTCTCAGGAATTAGTGCTCAGTCTGTTGTTTCTTCCTCTTATTATGTGATCAGGCCTTGAAAGATAGTTGATAGTTGTCTCATTGTAATCAGCTAGTGAACAGTAATTGTTATATTTCAATACTGAACATGCATAATTGTTTAGCATTTCACATTGTGAGAGTTTACACTTTTGTGTTTGGATATGTTCAGGCGACCTATGAGTGGTTCAAATACTATAAAGTTGCAGATGGCAAGTCAGAGAACCGGTTTGCATTCAATGGAGAGGCCAAGAACCGGGTATGAATGAAGTCTTATGTGTAGTTTTCTGCTTCATCAGTGGGTGTCCTGTAGCCAACATCCTTCCTTGGGAGATGAGATAGAGAGAGAGAGAGAGACACACACACACAAAACTCTGCCACAAGTTCTGTGTCCAGATTGGGGAGGGGTGTACATGTATAATCTGTTTTCATCTCTTGCGTATCCCAGGGATACATCACACTGGTGAGGTTATTCAGATGTGGTTCTACATGTTTAAATGTTATATTGATTTTGTGACTAGGATGTTTGCTTGGTGTATTTCTTTTGTCTTGAACTTCATCTTGTCTGCTATTCTTTTCTCTTTGCTGAAACTGTTTATTTTAAATTATGAAAAGAGTCAAATTCAGATGTTCTGAAGAGACTACGAATAAAAAGTTAGTTCTGCCCGGAATATTAAAAAAAATGACAAAATATTTAGGCCTTTTTGAGAAACCTGATAGTGACTCAATAAGTATGCTCAGGAAGATAAGATTGCCTGGGTTGGGGGCTGACAGATATCAGTTTCATTTTCATGCCAGGGCATGCAGGTGTGCATAGAAATGAGCTAGCTGAAACGCTTACTGGTACTGCTGTGGAGGGAGGATGGACGAGCTTTCGACCGGCTTGATGTTCTGAATACTCTACAAGAAATAGGGCAATTGTGAGAACCAAATGTTGACTGTGAGTCTGCAACTATGACCAGACTGCAAGAACAACATGTTAAAAAGGGTGTAGCCAGACAAGAGCACTTTGCAGGAAGAATAAGAAATCAACACAGAACGGGTGTCGTCAGCCACTACACGATGCCGGATTTACTGAGAAGGGGTCTTGCGCACTTTAACTGAATAATTCGATGTGTAATGAGGAGAATCTGTCAGCTAAGAGTTTAGTTGTATAAGAGTTTAGTCAGTAAGTTGTTGAATTCTGATGACGTAGCACTCAGGGAGTTCCCATAAGTGTTCCGTCCCTATCTTCACTAGTCAGCATAGAGTTCCAGTTCCACAATAGTCTTCTCTTCACCATCTATTGCCAGCTGAATGTGCACCCAAGCTCGGCAAAGATTTTTTTTAGGTACAGCATAATTGTGTCAGTGAAAATATAGAGCCTCGTTGATGCCAGTTGTGATTAATTTGAAGATGATCTGATGTTTCTTCTTGTAGTTTAAACAGTATTCTCTTGTGTCTCCCAGGAATATACCTTACATGTGATCGAGGAAACACACAACCAGTGGAAATCCTTAATCAATGAAGCAGAATCATCAATAGTCAGGTTTGTATGTTAGGAAACTTGCTGTTCTTTTTCAGCGTTCATGGCTGCAGATATCACCCGCCTCTACACGTCACTCTGGTTGGCCTTCTCTTTCCAATTAGTGATACCAAGTGTTTGCAGGTTTGTCTGGACATTGTACATTCCATGTTCCAAATCTCAAAAGTCCTTTAGTGTTCCACTTTCATTGTCTAAGTCCATCCTAAATCGAGGCTTAGATATTTGTTTCGTGACAAAATCAAGTTTTACGAAGGTGGGGGTGTCAGCCCCAGCCTGGAGGACTAAGGTGTCTGTTCTCTACCTTTAGACCCTTAAGGCTTTGGAGGCTGGTGGCTGTACTGCCTTGCCTCATTAAATGTAGCTGCAGATTTTTCAGCATTCTTTCAATGTTATTGATTTTACTTCAGTCAGCAGTGACGCATCAACGTGATAAAAATGTCTACATACTTCCTTTGATGTGTGACTGGTTAAAATTTTGTTTCCTGAAAAACTGTCTCCTTCTTCCTTTCATCCATATCTGTGTCATTAGTTAATTAACGTCATGTATTGTTTAGCAGTGTCGTTGCTGTTAAAGAAAATCTAGGAAATGGTAGAGAAGCAAAGGCAGTTCTCCTTGAGATAGAGATATAAAACCGAACAAAAAGTATATCAGCGAGCTTCACAATATAACAAACACAAAGTGAACATTGTGGTCTTCTTCAGCACATACATAGATTAGACAATACTACACAAATACAAAATATCACTTATCTTCGTATCTCGTGGTAGTCAGGTCGATGTAAAGACAACATTCTCTTGAGAGAGACACATTAGACATAGATGGCGTTTTTGGACCTGTTATGAGAAGGAATGGACTTGAGAACTTGGCAACAACTGGCAGGATTAATGTACAAAAGAGCTTGCTGAAGGCAAAGAGATAAATACCTGGATGTCTTAGTCATATGGAGGGGGGCCAGACAAGAGCAGTGGTCTGATCTGTGATTTTGGTGATTATGTGAGATGGCGAAACATGACACTGTATGCTGATCACACGGTACATGATGATGATGTTGCTCAGTTCTGCTTGCATAAATAAGCAGACCAGAAATTACGAAGTGATTCGTTTAAATTTACTGATCTGACTGCCCCACTGCTGGTGTTTCCCCCGTTTGACCACCTCACCCACCAAGTGCTGATTGGTCCATAAAATATGAGTGTGGCTCATCTATAAGTGCCTACACTTTTTATGTTGTGTTAAACCTCATCTACACTTAACTTTTTGCCTCAACACACCTTTACTAAATTTTACCTTGTACTTTTAGCCAGAGAACAAAGTTTTGCTGTTGACATCTGTTGATTCAGTTGACATTGTTGATAAATTATCTTTATTTTTTTTTTTTTCAAAGAAAAAACACAACAGTGACAGCAAGTTCTGATCTCATTGACAGAACTGAAGGAGAAAGAATCATTGAAAGTGTGAGTACATCTTATTTTTGTTAAATTATAACTAAGTGTGGTTTTTCAGTTATTTTCAATTCTAACTTGCCAGCAAATGGGCCACCCTGTAGTTATTCCATTCCTCAACCGGCAACAGCCTGAGTTCCCATTGTCTAACCCTTGTGAAATATTATAGTCTATACCATTGACACATATAAAATGTATAAGGCAGCCATCAGAAGTGGCAACACACACATTTCACCACTAGAACAGCAGATCTTCACTGTCAGCAGTTGTTACAACAGATAAGCAGTTGCATCTGCAATATCCCATAATGAGGTAGGCCACCTTGCCATTTTTTTAATCAGCAGTTCACAGACCATGTTGGGCACAGTAGAAAGGCACTCCAGATGAAATCCAGTGTTGCACCGTGGACTCAGCTCTAGCTGGGCAACAGAACTATACTTTTAGTTCATGTGTTCCTGAATTGCTGCCAGTTCCCCTGTTAGAATTTTAATGAACTTAACTGAAGAATGCAAAAGAATACTTTTTAGCACTCAACAAAATGTGGCATGATAAAGTAGAATTGTTTTATGAGGAAATGACTTCTGTTAGAGAAAAGATCAGTTCATACGCATACATTTTCAAGTTGGAACTTTTGGACCCCAAATTAGAACAAACAAAACCACGACAGATATTTTTTTACCTCAAATGAGAACTAACAAAATCATGGTGGGAATATTTGTCTCATCTGTCTTTCATGTGGATCTTGGAGCCCTGTTGTGGGGAAAAACAAGAATAGTCCCACTACCTCTCTAACAAGCATGTCATAAGAGTTGACTGAGAGGCAAGGAACCAACCATCTGCACACAGATAAGCCAGATCTTTAAAACAGATGTGCAGCAAAACTCATGTCCAAAGGTGGAAGACAGCCAGAACTTTCTGCCTGATTTAGTAGTCTAGTAGTCTTAGTTTCAGCTTCATAGCAAACGGGTCACCCCATCTTTGCTCCGCTCCTGTGCCAACGAAAAACACAAGGAATGTTTATCACAGTCCCTTTTTGAAAGATTGACAGACTGCTGTCTCAGCATATCTAGCATACACATGCATTAAAGCATACAGTAGCCATCCGACATTAGAAATGCAGTTCATCATCGATGGTAGCAGAAGTCACCAACAGTCAGCAGTTGCCCATGCGATCAATTTTAATCACATACGGGCACCACCAACATTGCGACGACAGGCATCGCGGTCGCGCCATTTTCTGAATCTACAATTCACACCACCACGTTGCTCACAGTCGAAAAAAAAACATTCCAAATTAAATCCGCAGCTCACAGTGTCATGTCATGCATTCAACTCTGAAGCTGGGCGACAAAACTATATCCATTCTACAAATGGAGCAAAAATGCATCGGCCACCGTCCGGCAAAAGAAAAAATATTTGCCTCGGCTCCGGACAGTACCCCTTGCCTAGCATTCATTTTGACTGGAAGTCTTGGTGCCTGAGTTTACAGGCGGTGAACACTAAGATCTTACATGATAGCTAACCATTTTCTTCTTCTTAATGTCCATGGCGTCGTTATTGTCTGTCCACAACTTTCTGTCTCGTGTACTTTCAATCAGCTCTGATGCAGATGATCCTCCATGCCTTGATGTCACTATCCAGCATTTTTTCTCTCGGCCTCCCTCTACCTCTTTTTCTAACTTTCCTGCTGTCATGATATACTCCAGTTTTCTTCTCATCACATGACCAAACAATATTGATTTATCTTTTTCTGATGTGGGCAATCAGCTCTCTTAGTCAGAAGCTGTGATCCCATCTATCCAGAGTATTTTTAATCATGTACTTCATTACAACAATAAAATCATCCAGAGTATTTTTATCATTCATGTATAAAACCACATCTCCGCAGCTTCCAAATAATTTTTCACTAATCTACTAGCTGTCTATGATGTACTTCATACATAAAAATAGGATTTAAATAGCTTTTACCAAGTATTTTACATCGTGTCTCAAAACCACATCTCCGATTAATGAAAACATTTTTTCACTTGTAAAATGCTTCTATTTGTACTTGAAACTATTCTACATTTAATTTCTTTAATAGGTCTTTAGTCTGATGTTATCTTACTTTTCCTTCCACGTATGCCGCTAACTGCTTCCTTTGGGGAAGATGCAAGTTCCTGTCATAATAACATCTTTAGCATCATGATGTTCTGAGGCCATGCTTTTCTCAGTATTCTGAGCTAAGTCGTTGTGGGGAGTGCAAGGTCTCTTCATAAGCAAGGCCATCTGATTTCTGAGGTTCTTTGCAGCTTCAGAGAGAATCCTGGGATCAGATCAAAGGAATCTGGAATAAATCTTTCTTTGAGAAGCTTCTTTGGTTGAAAATTTGTCATGTTATTTGATCATTTTTCATCCTGGTTAGATGTCCAAACCATTTCATTCTTTGATGTTCTATGTAGTCTAAACATGGCGTAGTTTTGACAGTGTTTCTAATGTCTATATTCTTTATCCTGTCTAGTCTGGTCTTGTTCGCTGCTTTTCTTAGACATTTCATTTCACAGGCTTCTATTTTTCTTTCATGGGTCTTGTTGATTGTCCATGTTTGGCACTGGTAGCAGAGTGTTGGAATGAAGATGGTGTTTATCAATTGTCTATTGGTCTTCATGGTTATATCTGGATGTTTAAGCAGATGTGATAGTTGGTATGTGACAGCATTTGCTTTCTGTATTCTTGTTTCTATCTCTCTGTCCATTCTTCCATCCTCTGTAAATATACTGTCCAAAAGGAAATTTGAAAACTATTTGTCTTGCTTGAAGTTTGCTTATTCAGTGGCTTGTGAAGGCTTGTGTGCTGATCTTCATAACTTCTGTTTTTTCTGTACTGATTCTCATATTATGTTGTAAACAGCTGTTGTTGAGAGTAGTCAGATGTTCCTGTAGATCATATTCATTTTGATACAGTATGCTTTGATCATCAGCAAAAAGTAATTCGTTTATAGCATACACGTCTGGGTTTGCTTCTACAGTGATCTTATCCATGTATGTTATGAAAGTAATGGTGACAGTACACATCCTTGTCTGACACCAGTTGTGACTTTGAACCATTCAGAAAGACCACTAGATGTTCTTACTGCACTTTAATAGCACTTTTTCATTTGAGGGCTCAAAAGAAATACTAAACTAAAAAATCAGTACTATTGTATGGGGCAGAAACATGAACAACTAAGGCAATTACTAATAAATTACAGACATTCATTAACTGGTGCCTGCGCAGAATAGAGGGAATAAAATGGTATGATAGAATAACTAATGTAGAACTTTGGGAGAGAACTAAACGGGCTCCAGTGGACCAAGAGGTGAGGAAAAGACGCTGGCGTTGGATAGGACACACACTGAGAAAACAGGAGAACAGAATAACTTAAATGTCTTTGCATTGGAACCCACAGGGGCATAGGAATAAAGGAAGGCCAAAAAAAAACATGGAGAAGAGAGCTGGAGAATGAGGTTAGAAAGATAGGGAGGAAATTGGGAGAGCTTCATGTAATGGCGAAGAACAGAACGACTTGGCGTGAGTTGGTTGAGGGCCTATGCTCCATTGGGGGATAGAAGGGCAGAAGAAGAAGAAAACTAACTGTCCGCATATTGCAGGTTATGGCCACCAACTGATATTTCTGGCATACCATGTGTGGATCTAATTATTATTTCACTGTAGATTAAATAAATCTGGTGACAGTATACATCCCGGTCTAACGCCTTGTTTAATGTTTTGAAAAGTTCCCACTTGAATCTCAATCCTTGTGGCGTTGTTTGTGCCTTTATCTTCAACAAAACCACACTGCTGTTTCTCCAGTTTTTTGGTTAAAATTTTGCACCCTTTTTTTTCCCTCAAAGGTGTAAAATAATTTCAAAACGTCATCAGGTACAGCTTAGACTATATATATATAGTGGAAACATTTGACCTCACAGAAGAGCCAATACATTACATTGAATGATGTTACATGTCAACTTTGTTCTTTTCTTTGCTAGGCTGCAGCTCCCGGTCCTGCTGCAGAGATTGATCAAGAACGTAAGTGTGCTGCTGATTTGTCTCTTGATGAATTTTTTTTTTTCATGCAACCAATTTCTTTTTCAAAGTATAAAATGAAAACTTTTTGTGGGGATGCAAAACCTTTGACTTAATTTTATTAACCCCCCACCCCCCATGGGTTCTGTTGCTCCGCCATTTTGGAGAACAAAGAATAGGAACCCCCCCCTTTAGAGAACAAAAATGTTCTGGACGGCGACTAATAAGGGATGTTTCCATTATCGGAGTGCATGTCTGCATACAAATGAGTCAGATCTGTAGAAGAGACATGCACACAAAACTCAAATTCTGGATTAAGACCAGAGTACAGGAGTGGATAAACCACCAGAACTCTTTTGCCAGAGTTTACCGATGGTGAATGCTAAAATAAAAGAGTGGCTAGTCGAACGGTTAAGAACACAAGCCTTTTATGTGGGAGACTGGGGTTTGAATCCTCAGTAAGTTGGATTTTTTCCTGCCTAAATCAAATTTTAACCTACAGTCTGTGGCGACAGCACTAACCATGTAGGCTCAAGTCCTCAGGCTCTGAGACCCCCCTGCCTACACCACAAAAGTGATAAATATGCCAAGTAATAGCAAAACACTTCAGTTTTAATATTTCAGTGACTGTAATTTCTAATTGAAAATAAAGGGAAAAAAAAACTTAAATGTTCTGTCAAACCTATTCTCTTCTATGACAATAAATCTTTAAGTGTGAATGACCATATAGAGAGCTTGAAAGCAGCATTAAAGTGTGGGTTTCTGTGATGATTATTTTGAATACCTTGAGGAGAGAAAAAATAATTGAATGAAAGAAATTTAAGTAGAAAGTTGTATACAACAGTGTAAAAGAGAAATATACTTTGTATATGCTGCAAAAAAAGATTGGATATCATTGCCAGGAATGGAGAGGTCAGGAGTTGACAAAGCAAGGCAGACCAAGAAATTGTAGCTCTCCTTCTCTACTATATTAGACCACATGTAATTTAAGAAGATATAGAATTTCTCCTTTTGTCACCTCACCAATACCAGATTGGAAAGCTCAGTCTTGTGGTTGTCTGTATGTCTTGTGCTTCTTGTGTCGTTTGGGTGATGTAATTGTTCACCTTTTTTTTTTTTTTTTGCAGCTTTCGGTTACACCGTTTGTCCATTTCTTTCTTGGTCTTCCCGCTAGATGTTGTTCTGTAAAAAGTCTCATGCAGTTTGGTCTGACTGCATTCTCACTAGATGGCTGAACCATTTTATTCTGTCTGTCAATATAATCCAGATATGGTCTTATTTCAACTTTTTCTCTAATGTTGGTATTGTAACCCTATCATTTCTTGGGTTGTTAGTGACCTTGCAGAAACAGTGCGTTTCAGATGTAATTTTCTGTTCCAGTACCCTATTCATTGCCCATGTTTGGCCCTGATAGCATAAAGTAGGGATGAAGATGCTATTAATTATTTGCTGTTTTGCTGGAAGGAGACATTTAAGTGTCTAAGCAGTGGAGCTATCTGGTAGGTGACAGCATTTGCCTCTCTGTACTCTTGCTTCTATCTCAAGAAACAGGTCTGCCATCCTCTGTAAAGATGCTTCCTAGATATTTGAATTCTCTTATTTGAATTGCTCCACCAGTTCTAAATGCTACATTTGTCTCCACAAACTTTCAGATTGCTACATATGTTTCCACCAGTTTTCTAATAGCTACATTTGTCTCTGCCTAGTATTCTAATTGCTACATTTGTCTCCACCAGTGTAGTAACGGCTACATTTTTCTCCACCTCCTCTACATGTGTCACCACCAGTGTTGTAACTGCTACATTTGTCCATAGTGTTGTATACAAAGTTGTGTCATTTTCTTCACAGACAACAAATGGTACTATGTTATACCACAGAATTGAATGGTAAATCAAGAAGCAGAAGTCACGATCTCAGCCACAGACAAACAATATAGCCACAGACAAACAAGTTCCTGCACACACACAGAGATTAGTTTGGATTTCACTTGTTTTAGTCGACAGGCTAAGTTCTTATATGTCCGTATGCATGCATTATTTGGTCAGATGTCACAAATATCATGTAAGACAGAAGACCACAAGTGTTCCCCATGTCAGCTCTATCTAGCATGAGTTACCATTTTATAATGTCAACATTTTGTGTGTACTAAATGTACAAAAGTTTTGCTAATTTAGAAATTAGAGTTTTCTTAAATCTGAATAATTGTATAGGTTAATGAATTCACTTGTATTGTTGATAGATGCTCAAGGTGCAACTTAAATATAAATTTTTGATTACAGTTTGTTTCTTTTGTCAGTAATTGCTTGACATACACGGGGCATAAAACTGGCAGATGGAGTACTTTTCTCCATCTTGCCTAACATTATCAGATTTCTCACCATCTCCTATACCTAACTTCAGCAGGAAAGTATTCTCTCATTTTACTCCTTTGTCTGTCTGCATGAGGAAACCAGTGATACTCCTCATCCTATCATCCCATTTACAGAAATAGAACATTGTACTAAGAATGTATGTATTGTACAATTTTGATTATTTTAATACTATGTTGAAACAAAATTGTTTTTCTATAATTCAGTATGTGACTTTTAAACTGTGAGAGACTAAGCACTTAAGGGCTTGTTCTAGCAACTCTTTATCATACCTTAGGACCACAATTTTGTGCCGTCTGTTGCTTGGCTTGTTGTAGATAGTTGGATTCAGCTATTAACACATTATTTGGGATTACTTTCATGGGACATCATTACAATTATTGGTGTAATAAACACATGCTAAATCCAGTTTTCCTGTTGTTTTCTTAAGTAAATTTGCTTTCTTGTCAACAACTTGTGCATTGGTTGCTTGCTGTTTGGAAGTTTCTCCAAATGTTTAATGGATGTGTGCTGTTTTTGTTTGTTTTGTTTTTCTTATTAAAGGGCAAAAAGATGGTATATCTGGGGACTAGTGTTCACAAACTATGCTGGTTAGGATGTTTATTTTTTTTGGTCCCTGCCCGTGCTGAAGATTTGAACCTGAGCCTCCCACATGAGAGTCCAGCAATCTGATCAACCACTCAGTCTTATTTTATTTTCATGTGTTAAAAAAAATATTAGTTTGTTGAAGATAACTCTTTGAGTCCCAGGAGGTTTAGCATCACAGGCCCAGGGGCAGTAAAGAAAGTAATAAAATCAGCGTACTATGCGTTTATTAATTAGGCTTCTAGGTAGGAACCTATGAACGTATGATGCATTCCTTGGGACTCAAAAAGTTAATACATCTCAGCTGGCATGACTGGAACCCTAGACTTGCATGACAATGTTCAGTCCTCTACTGTGTAAAACATCCCAGGTCTTCGAGACAAACAATTTTACACAACTGATGACAATGATACTTTGAGAGATAAATGACAATAATACTTATAGAGACATAAGTACTAAAGTTTTCTAAAACAGGCTGTTGTGGGCATGGGAACCACCACCTAATCTAACACTAACAGGAAAATGTGAACTTGAAACTGGATTAAGTATGGGGGGGGGGGGGGGGGGGAGCGAATAGAAAGAAAACAGGTATAGTGGCCTTGATGAAAGGGTAGTTTATGGACAAAGGGGCCGACTGCTGTGAAGATCACCAACACAAGACCTTGCATTAGCTTTGAATACTAGGGCTGTAACGAATATTCGCTTCGGGGCCAAATAGTGGACCTAATAACTATTCGGTATATATACCGAATAGTTGCTGTCCTTACACCCTTTTCTGGACTGGTGGAAAATAAACATATCAAGATTTCCCGCCTTGGTTCATACTGTCAAGCGGTATCTTTGTGCACCATCTACGAGCGTACCAAGTGAACGTCTGTTCAGTACAGCTGGAAATAACTTAAGTGAGACAAGAAGCTGCCTAAATGCTGACAACATGGAACGATTTTTTTTTTCTTTTTCTGAAAGCTACTGCCGCTTTCATGGATTAACTAAGCTGTCAGTGTCAATTTACAATTGAGGTTACTTGTTATAAAACTAAGAATACTTTCATTCCTAGGTGTTGGCTACCACAGACTGACTGACTGAAGGATGCAAAACATGAAATGTTTTTAAATGTTTACTATTCTGTACTACATTTAGTGAAGTAAAATTTCAGCGTACATTTGACATTATGAATGGTTTTTTTTTCTGTTTTTTTTTTAAAGATCTATTTTATACACAAAAGTGGAAGAATGGGCCTCAGTTTGAATAGTGGGATGGTGGTATCAAAGAAAATAATTATCCCTAAATGTGTAATAAAAGTCAATGGTTTTATTTTGGGACAAGTACAGAAATTTAAGTATCTGTGCACTTGTAATAACATCAGATGGAAGATGCGTTACTGAAATGAAACAGAATAGGACAGGCAACAACTGCATTTTATAAAATGAAGAACGTCTTATGCAATATATCTTTGTCATTGAAGGTTAGAAAAAAGAATTCTTGCTTGCTACATACATCCAGTTTTAACATATAACTGTGAATCCTGGACAATCGGTAGGCAGGCCAAACAATTTCTTGAGGCCTCAGAGATGTGGTTTTACAGAACAATGATTAAAATACCTTGGACAGCCAAAAAGAGGTTTTAAAAGAGGCGGGAGCCCGAAGACAACTGCTCACAGACATCAGAAGGAGACGGCCATCATTTTTCAGCCATAAGATGAGGGAAAATGGAACATGTGGTGACCACTGGAAAGATATGTGGAAGGAGGGATAGAGAAAGACAACGAGAGAAGATTCTTGAGTCTTGGTGCATGTTACGAAGGTGTGTCATCACACGAACTAATACATGCTACAGGAGATCGCAGATTGTAGCGAAACATAATCGCCCATGCCAGTCGGCAAAACACCTGATGATGATGATTCACTATTCGTATTCGGCCGAATAGTTGGTCCAGCTATTCGTATTTGGCCGAAAAGTGAAAATCACTATTCGGTACACACAATGACAGAGAACTGGCTAGAGACCAGAGACTTTCAGGTGTGCCCTGACCTGTGCTAATAAAGTAAAGAAAGAGAAAAATGTAAGAAAATGAACACTGAAAAAGAAATATATTTTTTTTCAAGAATGATCGTGAACAAATAGATCATGTCTGTGCAGCAGGGAGTGACCAGCGAATCTGACTGACAGTTCTCAGGAAAAGGCAAGAAGAACGAACATAGTGGGACTGCCACTGTGTACTATTTATTATTGGGAGTGGCACCCCTTCTCTGGCTGCTGAAGATGAGGACAGAATGCTTATGTGAATTGATTGCTGTGATGGTGGTTTAAATAAACTTAAAATAAATTGTATATTAAAAATTATATGTAAAGAAACCAAACTCAAAATATGAAACTGACCCAAAATCATGGACTTAAATGATATATTACAATAAATTTATTAGTAGAACTTGACAGAAATAAAATGTGGGTAACTACAAAGTTCATGTGAATTTTAAGACTATATATAATTTTATATATAGACGATATATCAAACAACGATGCACAGGCTGTGTGCCCCACAAACAGCCACACACCTCCCACACACAGCAAATAAGTAATTTATACAACTGCCACTTTAAAATTATGCTTTGGGTAGCTGCTGAAATAAACACTGAGAACAAGTCGTGACTGCAATCGATCAACAGAGACGTATTTCTTCCTTGCTAAACAGTGACCATCAGCTTCTTGTGGGTTCTTCCACTAGTGGCTAGGCTTGATATCTTAGTTTCTGTCAACAGCAAACCAAGCCGTGATCTTGCAATGTACTTCATTCAAGCAGAGACCTACAAGGCTCAGTTATGACCATGCAACTTGAGTGATCTTACACTCTTACTGTAATCTGTCAACAGCAAAAAGGCTTTCTAAAATCTTAAAATGTTCTCCCAACAGCTAACAGACTTGAAGGATCCACATACAATCTTGTAATGTTCTGCCAACACCAAAAGGACCATCTTGCAATGGTCTGCCAACAACAAGACTGCAGTGATCTACAATTTTGTAACATTCTCCCAACATCAAACTGCTGTGTTCAGACCTTGCAATGGTATCAGTGAATTTTGGCAATCCTGCAAACACTTCAGTCTAAAATATATGGAAAATATGCACATACATGGACAAGAATCATAAAGAACATTAGAAATGGTCACAAAAATAGCGCACCCCCCCCCCCCCCCCCCCCCCCCCCCCCCCCCAAGCCTTATTTCAATGTCTCATGTTTTATCTCTTAGCACAGCCGACCAGTTTCTCTACATCATCTGAAGATGAGAAAGCTGGACAAGGCCAGTGTTTCTGGCAACTGAAATATAAAGACAAAATTGCAAGTGACAGTCTCATCAGAATTTGTAATAAACTGGCACTCACAGACATGTCTTTGTACAGATTTTGTGTTTGCTGATTGGCAGAGAGTTGCAAGGCAATCAGGCAACTGCAGTCACAAGTGTCTCTGATTGGTCACGCTGTAGGCTGCATGTCAAGTGATAATGTTCGCCCTTTAGACATTTTTTGTGTACGAGGTGAGTGAAGATGATAATGAACAGAAGGGAACCCTAGATATGAAAGTGGAGAGGATGGTAAGTGGTAGGGCATGCGGAGAGGGGCAGGGGAAAATATTAAAGAGTCCATGATGTAAGCTGGGTAGTGTCCAGGCCCTGACATCCAGGGAGAGAGAGGCAAGGGCGAAGATGTTCTGGAGACCAGCTGATGGCTTGAAGAAGTTCCGGGAACCAGCTGATGGCTTGAAGATGTTCCGGGAACCAGCTGATGGCTTGAAGATGTTCCGGGAACCAGCTGATGGCTTGAAGATGCCCTGGAGACCAGCTGATCATTTGAAAATATTCCAGAGACCAGCTGATTATTTGAAGATGTTCCAGAGACCAGCCGTTGGCTTGAAGATGTTTTGGAGACCAGCTGATTAGTTGAAAGCCGGGAATGGCTGTTGCTGAGGTCCGGCTCCTTGACCTCTGTACTGCCTGCAGTTTCAAATATAACCGGAGACACTGATAGTGAGTCGTGCGTGGTACAATCACTCAGTCGACTGCAGCTGTGCTGTGAATGTCCCTCTTCTGACTGCAGCCTGGGACTCCTGACATGGCTACTTGAATCTGAGTCACAACCAGACACTGCTGGAGAGTCCTGTTTCCTCAGCAAAGATTCCTCATTTTCCTCTAGGCCACCCTCTCCATCACCAAGTTTATAACGGGTGCACTTCTTCTTTCGTCTGTGGATGAAAAAAAACAATATATTTTCTTTTCACTGTGTACAGTACTAATAATAAAGACACAAAAACCTATTTCTTTTGCAGCAGAAACACACAAAAAAAAATTAGTATGTAACAAAATACTTTCTACTTAATTTCCTATGTAACATCTATTAACAAATATTAACTAATCCTATACGTACACAAGCTCTGCTGAAACATCCCTTAATCTTTAATCAGAAAGTGCACTTCCCCTCCCACAACAGTACGCCCAATAATTTCACAGCTGGTCTTTTGACAAATCTTCTACATAAAATTTACTGGTGCAGACTAAACAGCAATGGTTCAAACCAAATCATGCTAAATAGGCTGATTTATTAATAAACTGATATGAATTAGTTCAGACTTGTGAATAGTCTTTTTTCTTTTGCCTTTCATCCCGCCCACTGAACACAGACTCCTAATCACATCTCTTCCCCTCCCAGTTTCCTCTTACAATGTACATTAAAGTGTTACAATCGTTTCCTCAGTTATCTTCTTCTTCTTTCCTCTACTCCTGGAATGCCTCACGGCATCTGGGTAGGAAGAGATCTCTAGAACAGGCCCATGTTCGCTTCAAATATAGTACTTTTCAGTGCCCCTGATATTCCTGTGGTCCATACTCTGTGTGGTCGATCTCTGGCTTCAATTATGGCTCTGCTAATACATTCAGCTTGAAATAAAAATGTAAAGTTAAAGCTGTGTGGCACACAGTAACCAAATACACAACAGTAATAAACCATCTGTACAAAGCCGTCATTTGCTGACTAAAGTTCTGGGTCTAATTCCCACAAGACATTTAACAAACCCATGACAGTACATTTGCTGCACACCCAAAACCCAACAGAGACCTGTCTCTATGCCTTGAGGTGTACTGGCTATATGGTGCTAGCATTATATTTCTTCTGCATTCACCCTAAAAGGGCTGTTGGCACATTCTTTTATGTGCTTACAGCTAGGTTTGATGTCTGTGCTTTGGGCCAACATATAGTTCATAGTTTATGTTAGATATCATGTTCAGCAAATCCTTAATCAGTCCCCTCTAACAACATGCTTGTTGAAAAATAGATCCAGTGAAATGTGGCTAAAAAGCTTAATGACATGGGGGAAGCAGAACAACACGCAACAAATTGACATTTGGGCCAGGGCCTTTCTCAACATATGGTATTAGCTTTACTGCAGTCACTCCTATTTTTATCACTGTTAAAAAAGCAGTTGGTCAACCCCCTCCCCCCCCCCCCCCCCCCCCCCCCCCCCCCCAACAATGTGGGCCATGCAGCCCTCAATGAGTGTGATGTTATCAATATCTCAGCACCAGCCACCTTTACTTCCCTAAATATGTCCTGGCACTAGGCTAGGTCAACATGGGAGCCCAGACCAACAGTCAACATCTGTACTGGTCAAACTTGGGACCACCAAGCAAGTGGACAAGCCAGCTGGCTACTAAGCTACCACTGCGTGTGTCGTTACATTATTTAAAAAAAAAAAAAAGAGACTGCCAGAATTTAAAAAGAAAGAAAGAAATGCTATGGGGAAAAAAAAAAAAAAAAAACATGCAAAGCAGAACAAAGCACCCTGGAAATAATATGCACAGCAGAACCACTGGGAATCTGTAGGAAAACATGATCATTGCAGTCATGAACACCACACAACATGATGGCAATAAACGCAGACAGACAAGACAATAGATGAAGGTTACATGTTGTAGGGGCTACCTTCATAATGCATGCACAAGTTGATAAACTTCTATTTAAAAATCAGTGTTCACTGGCTGTAAACTCTGACAGAACATCCTAGCTGTTCACTTCTGGCCTTGTTCCAGATCTTCGGTGTTGCCTGCACATCTTTTTCACAAATCTGACTTATTTGTGTACAGACTTGGTTCCTTGCCCCTCAGATAGATGCCCTGTGACTTGGGAAGAAAATGTTCATCCTATCTAGACTGACCAGGCTCCTGGTTTGCAATACCTCTAGAAAGATTGTGGAGATGCAGCTACATCATCGCACATGATTCAGCACCTCCAAAGTAACACTCTAAATCTACTGTAGAAGCCAACATAAAATGCACATACATAGTCGTCACAATAAACAGAGAATGTGAACACACAAGATACAAACAAAGCAAGCTCTACATACAAGGTCCAACAATTAAGTAATGAGGTTCATCAGTAATCATTTCTACACCACTTTTGAATCGTGAATACCACCTGAAAATTTGTGCAGGATAAAAACAATTATCCCTATAAACTTGTTGCATCAATTCAACTGTTTCAATGGCGCTTTTTCTGAGTTTTGAAAAGAATTTAATGTTGGATTTTGGCTCCATGCTGATTAAGTAACAATGCACCTCTGAATAGGTCAACAAAATGGCGGCTTGTTTGTTGTCTACTTATCGAGCGGCAGTGAAAAGTTGCCAGATCATAGATTAATGTTGCTTCTTCAGATTCCATGCTTTGCTTCATAAATAGCATTTTTGTCTTGGCCATAATAAAATAAGTCTCACTACTTAATTGTCAGACCTTATAATTCAGGAAGAAGCAGCTACTCACAAGCAAGCATGAGACATTCATGCAAAAGTTATTTTGGTATTAAATAAATTTTATTAAAAAAAAAAACCTTTAACATCTGTGATTACTAGTTATTGATACAGCTCTATAATATCAACCGTAATTATTGAAATATATGAGCAATCAACTGTGGACATATTTTTGTTGTTGTTGCTATTACCTATGGTAATCTCCACTATCACTTCTGCAATGTCCATCCTCCCCACAGTCATTTCAATAATATTGATCTTCCTCAGAACCATTCCTACAATGTCCATCTTCCTCACAACCATTCCTACAATCTCTATCTTTCTCACAATCATTCCTACAATGTCCATCTTTCTCACAACCATTCCTACAATGTCTATCTTCCTCACAACCATTCCTACAATCTCTATCTTTCTCACAATCATTCCTACAATGTCCATCTTTCTCACAACCATTCCTACAATGTCTATCTTCCTCACAATCATTCCTACAATGTCTATCTTCTCCACAGCCATTCATATAATGTCCATCTTCCTCACAACCATTAATACAATGTCCATCTTTCTCACAACCATTCCTACAATGTCCGTCTTTCTCATAACCATTCCTACAATGTCTGTCTTCCTCACAACCATTCCTACAATGTCTGTCTTTCTCACAACCATTCCTACAATGTCCGTCTTTCTCATAACCATTCCTACAATGTCTGTCTTTCCCACAACCATTCCTTCATTGTCCGTCTTCCTCACAACCATTCCTACAATGTTCTTCCTCCCAAAACAAAACAATGAAAACTTGAAATATTTTTCATACACATTTTCAGTATTTTATCTCTGGTATTTTTGTTAGCTGACAACAAGTTTTCTCCAAATCTTTCACTTCTGTATTTGTTGTTTGTCCATATTACTAGCCACCATTCAAAATGTTCATTTATCTTCAGTCTTAGCTCAATGTCACTGTTTCCTATTTATTAACATTATATACAGCATCTACAACTTTCTCCTCAAAATGTTCATTTATCTTCAGTCTTAGCTCAATGTCACTGTTTCCTATTTATTAACATTACATACAATTTCAATAAATTTCTCCTCAAAATGATTTATAGTTAAGATCTGTGCAAAGTCTAGCCTATAAAAGATGGAAAAGGTACACAAATGTTAATTCCACCAAACATGAGTACAGATGCAGCTGTTACTGAAACAACGCCTGGCCATGCATAATCATCCACAGGGAAGATTCTACAAACACAATACATTAAGATTCAAAGCTGGAAGAAACCAGTGGTCAATACAAGTCTACATCAGCTGCCCGTCTTGGCAGTCCTCACACAACCCAGTCATGTGTGACCAAACAAAAGATTTGATCAATTTTTTAAAAATCTTGACTTAAAATATGTGTTCAAATACAATACCACTGTTAGCCTTTATGGCTCCCAGCGTAATGCAAGAATGTTTATTTTACTTTGCCCACACATGCCCACAACATATTAGGCCACCCACATACAAAAATCTGGCTTGCTGTTTGATAATGTGCCCCAGACTTGTGGATGTATTGACCCTGGTCTGCAAGAAGTGCTGAGGACACTGTTAGCAGGGAGTAATACATGTAACAGTAATACAGGAGTGATATGAAGCAGGCATGATACAATGAGCAGGCAGTGATACGAAGCAGGCAGTGATAAATGACCAGGAAATTGTACAGCAAATTTTGGCAGACTACTGCTAGCAGGCAGCGGAAAAACAATGACCAATAGTACCTTAACAAGTAAGAAGTGTTTCTGGTCTGTATCTACCATTGCCTGGTCAGACTTTTCATGTAATGACCTGAAAATGTCAACACCATGGGTTAAAGAAAGTCTGTCTGCCAAAACCAGAATGGCAATCGTGTGCATCAACATACTACCCTGCAAAATGACTGTTTTATTAATTGAGAGAGGCCTACAATGTAGTCAATGTAGTATCCTGTTAGTAAATTATTACTGGATTAATATGGAGACACGCTTGTGAAGAAACTAAGTACAGATGACAGATGCTGGACTAAAAATCACATTATACATTGGTACATGGATGACATATACTATAATATACATCTAGGTCACATGTATAAATGAAATACTGTATGAAAGCAGCTAGGTAAGATGGGCAGAACATTCTAAGGGCCTGCATGCCCATTTCTGAATCCTCTGAAAATAAAGTTCTTTGCTGAATGATACAAGCTAAAACAAAGGTCTGCTGAAACATATCAAGACAGTCATACATAAACTGGGTATGGTTTCTTGGATACCTTCACAAAAAGTTAGTTGCGTATCCTTTACAGGACGTTGCAGAACCAACCCCAGCATTTTTTGTCTGTTGTGGTTTTTCTAGGCAAGTTTATGTCTAGTAGTTTGCCATTGCTTTCTGGACAGTCAGCTTCTCGATACCGCTATCGAAACCAACCAATGCCTGCAGCTAGGATCGAACTCGGCGCGTTTACAATGCCTAAGCCACAGACGCCTTGACCTTCACATAAACTCTAGTTTATATGACTGATAATACCACTGAATGAATGTGTTCCCCACATTTTTATTCTCACTAGGTTCCAGTTCTGCAAAGAGACAATATTTATAATCCTACAGGAATCTTCTGTTGTGGATACTAGAGAGACAAGATGGTACTTCAGAATGTGCACTTGATACCAATGTGACAAAAACAAAGCTACTTTAGAATCTCCTATGGTGGGCACTATTTTGACAAGATTGCGCTGGGTAATATTTAATAATAAAAAACAATAAGGCAAGCACAAAGAATGTTAAATATAAGAGACATAAAATTCACAGCTGCTTGTGAAATAGGAATAAAATGTATGCAGATCAAGTGAAATCAACATTAAAATACCTGGTCACAGTTCAAGTAGAATTACTGAAATTACTGACAGGTCACAGGTACCATGGTAAAAACACTTAATGTGGAGACAGGTGCTAACCCACATCATCACAGAATATGGTCATAAGTGACACTCTGCCATCTCATATGATCACCAGTCTCAGATCAAGTCTGTGTTCTTCTTCCCATGGCAATTCCTCCATCAAGTTATCCAGCTGCCACTAAGTTAGGTTTATTTTCTTCAGCTTTGCACTCACCAGCTGTAAACTCTGGCAGAAAGTTATGGTTGTTCGTCCACTTCTGGACTGCCATCCTGTCCCAGAACTTAATGATGCATGTGCATCCGTTTGACAGATCTGACTAAATGGTATGAAGACTGTTGGTTCCATGCCTCT
>CAJHNH020008476.1:1559314-1584314 GCA_905116865.2 Candidula unifasciata
CTCCAACATATCACATCCACATGTCTGTAACTCCAACATATCACATCCACATGTCTGTAACTCCAACATATCACATCCAAATGTCTGTACTGCAACATATCACATCCACATTTCTG
The DNA here is from genome assembly GCA_905116865.2 of Candidula unifasciata. Classification (NCBI taxonomy): domain Eukaryota; kingdom Metazoa; phylum Mollusca; class Gastropoda; order Stylommatophora; family Geomitridae; genus Candidula; species Candidula unifasciata. The sequence goes on from CAJHNH020008476.1 coordinate 1,559,431, forward strand.
TAACTCCAACATATCACATCCACATGTCTGTACTCCAACATATCACATCCACGTGTCCGTAACTCCAACATATCACATCCACATGTCTTTACTCAAACATATCACATTAACATGTCTGTAATCCCAAAATGTCTCATCGCCATGTCTGTAACCACACCTCATCTAGATGTCTTTAATTCTGACACAACTTTTTATCATCTGGTCTTTACCTCTAGAGTATTACATCCGGCCCTAACCAGCATCAGCTTCCCACACTGTACATGCTGTAGAGAAACATTCTCCGACAGAAACATCAAAGACCAGCTTATTGATTATCCTAAGACAGAAACCTCATTTAAAACTACTATCAGATATGCCTGAGGTGTCTCTTGGGACACTATTACTCTGCGGAAACATGAGGCATCCTCTTGATGTGAACTTTCTATAAGAAATGTTTTAGCTTTACTTTCTGACCTCAGGGAAATTTAGTGTGTTCATTTAGCAAGTACATAAGATCTCATCATTGATACACTATGTGAGTATTGGTGTACTATAACTGCCGGATGTCTGACATCAAAAACATATGGTCAGAAAGAAGATGATGAGGTTTTTTAGTTTGCTGAATTTGAAGTACAGCGAAATGAAATAGAAATTATGCAATCAACCAATATAACAAAAATACTGTTTGGATCAACAATCACATATTGTGTCCGATAGTCATTGTTCATGGCGCCTGGTTGTTTCAGGAAAAGACTAACCTGCAAGGCTTGCACCATCTTGACTGCTGCTCAATGCCGTACCGAGCTCGACATTTCTTCTCATTCGGACACTCCCCTAGACAAAGACACAAGATGTATCAATAAGCTACACATAAAATGACACTTCTCTCTGCATGAACCACCACCCACAGACAGCAATAACAATGTAAGAAGCACACCAGAAAACCAGCATCTTCTTCTTTTTGTCTTTCATTTCTGAACAAAACACAGACCTTCAGCAAACTGATATCAAGTTCCTTTGTGGACTTGGTCATGACTGGTGGTATATTATAACATGCATGGTAAGTCACTGTGTTACTACTGTGTGCTTGTCCAGTATTACAAGCAACTAAAGCAAATATGTACATCTATTCTTCTACTGCTTCATTCCCCTTTGAAAAGATGGCTGGCATCATGTGCTTTGGTTTATAGCTAGTCTGTGATTTCTCCACCTTTCAGCCAAACACATCCGACTTCAGCAAATCTTTAATTAGAAGCCTCCTATGACATGCTTGTTAAGGGGCAGGCGTCTTTCTTTCTATCTTCAACCCCCACCCCCCAATGGGACCTGGAGCCCACATGGATACTGTCCTCATTTGTCATGAAGCTAGTCTTCACATATTGGATAGTGGATGCAAACAAACACTGCACTCACTGAGCCAGACCATCTACAACAGCCATCGAGTCAGCAACTATGACAAAAATCTGTACCTTATAAATATTAGTAACCAGGGATATGGGTAATGATTCTGCCTGTAACATAAAGTCTAAAAGAAAAAGAAGGAAAGACGAGTAAAACAGAGGGTAAAATGAATTACAAGGAATGAGTGTTGGCGCTCTATGAAGAGCAGACACAGGGTGGAAAATGTGAACTGTGAAATGACAAATGGAGAACAGAAAAGAAAGATGAAAAAAAAAAAAATCAACTTTGATGTATATTTCAACATCTAGGTGGACAGAAAAAAGGTACACATGATTGTAGAGAAAACAGATGTTAGACTACAACTCCTTGAAATATGTCAAAACTATAATAATTCACAAGAGAGAACAAGCTGACCAGGCCAGATTTGTGAAGCAGACCCACGACATTGTCTCTTTCCCAGGGTGAATAATTATCTAGATATCAGTAAACCAACTATAGCCAGCAAACAAACATGTCTGCTGCACTGACTGGGAGGTCAAGGGTCAGGGCTGTAGACTAATCATGACCTATCTTCACTCCAGTGTTGGGCAACCTGGCCACACTTCAGTGTTGGGCAACCTGGCCACACTCCAATGTTGGGCAACCTGGCCACACTCCAATGTTGGGCAACCTGGCCAAACTCCAGTGTTAGGCAACCTGGCCACACTCTAGTGCTGGGCAACCTGGCCAAACTCCAGTGTTGTTTACCCATCACAAGTGATCAAACACTACTGTTTCTACCTAAGGCAGGGTCAACCACGGATACTGTAGTAACAGATTCTGCAGATGACTTAACATTTTATCGGCTTTAAACAAAAAAAAGTGGCTTAAAAAAAGTCACAGCAATTATCTGCTGCAGCTATGACAGATAATCGGTACTAAAGACTTGAACTTTAATCAAACTGCAGTTTTTCTAATGTAGTTTTTATTGGTGTCTTTTTGTTATTGTTAACTTTCTACTTTATTGATTTAAGTCATTCGAGTCATTACACATATAAACAACATACCAACAATAACAACCAACCTGACTTATTTTCTGGTTCCATGCTCAAACACCCCATGGACCCTCCACCACTCATACCACTGACTCCACTCATGGGACTTAGACCGCCATGACCACCCATACCTGCTCCACCCATGCTGCTTCCACCCCCACCACCTGGACCATCCTTTTTCCTCTTCTTCTTTTTCTGGTGTGCTGCATAGTTGTCCCTGGCGCTCCAGCCAGGGTACAGCTGTAGGTGCAGTTCCTTCTCTTTCCTGGCCATCTCGTAATACTTGGCCTGCTCGGATCTGTCTAATGCATGCCACTGTGAAACAAGATACATTTGTTTTAGCAGCTGCATCCTAACAGTTATCACAATGTTTATACACATTCACTCAAAACCTGAAACAAATCTTATGCTGTATTATCCTTCCACATCCATCAAGATTTTGTTCATTAGCATTCTTCTTCTTCTTAGTGCTTACTGGCTACAAACTCTGGCAGAAAGTTTTAGTTGTTTCTGCACTTCTGACTCCAGTCACATTCCAGAACCTTGAGTTTTGTGTGCTCATTAGTTTTATAGATCTGGCTAAACTGTCTGTGTGCTGACTGTTGGTTCCGCACTTTAGAGCAGATACACTATTAACTCTAAAGGAAACATCTCCAATAGTTGCCTTGTACGACATGCTGCTAGAGGGGCGGTTGCTCTATTCTATCTCTCTCTCTCTCTCCTCCCCCACTGGGGCCCTAGACCCCATATGAGGTACATTAGCATTCAATATTCTTGACAATACTAGCTGTTAAATATTGCTACCCCATATATCCATCATGAAGCTGATCAATTGCATAAGATTTCTACCACCATAAACCTTCAGAAAGTCTCCAAATACCTTGCCAATTCTCCAGATCATGTATTTCCCTATCCAGTCCTTGTAAAACTGATATACTGGTAGGCCCCTGTTTTTCCATCCTGTCTCCTACAACTGTTCTGTCTAAAACAGTAGAGGTAGAGTGTTTGATATGGTGAAGTATTTCAGATTCTGACATGATGCTATTTATGAGCCACCTAATAATTAGATCTCAAAGATTACAATATTTTCTCTCTGAACCATGATGGATAGTCAATAAATTGCCCTGTATATTTCAGTTCAAAAGCTCTGATTCCCATTCTTTAGCTATTAAAAATGGTCCATAAGTCAAATTCATATGCTGCCACAGGAAAGATACAGGTTCTCTAAATGTTGAAGGTTCTTTAATTGGAATCTGATGATACTGCCATGGCCAATATCTTCCTACTGAATGGTTGCCATTGTGGCAAATTACAAAGTCAATGTATCCAGAGTCTGTGTCATTGATTTCATTACTGATTCTTATACTACAATACAGATTACATAATACCCCCTTTAACCATTAATGAATACACAAAAATCAACATTATGCAACCTACAAAAAGTATCTGCCATTGTGGACAATTACAAAGTTAATGTGTCCAGAGTTTGTGTCATTGATTTCATTACTGATTCTTACACTATAATACCGATTACATAATACCCCCTAAAACATTAATGAATACACAAAAATCAACATTATGCAACCTACAAAAAGTATCTGCCATTAACCAAAACATCCCCCCCCCCCCCCCCCCCTTCAAACTTAGGATGTGTCCTCCAGCCCAAAGAGTTTAAGGAACTGAGTGTGGGCTTGAAACTTTCCCACCAACATAAACCACAAAAATCACTGAGAGTCAGTGAATGTCTCTTGGGTTCCCAAATGCACGAAATAATTGGTTGAAGCCTGGCTGAAGACATGACTCAACCAGCAGCAAGACAGCACCAGGTGAAACACTCACAAACACTTCTGCAGGTCAAGCCGAATGAACTGCACACAAATGATTACAAATCTTCACCACCAAATGTGACAAAACCATCACATTTTGGTGGAAGTAATGTGGCTCTCTACACTCACAACTTAATTATCCTTGAGCACGTTTATCACACAAGTCATAAATCTTTCTCCTGCTTTATCTCATCATAAATATTGAAAAAAATTTCTCTGAATTGCCACCAGCCACCTCCTGTATAAACTTCTCCTTACTGGATAGGTTCATGGGACAACACCAAATTAGTGATAACAGATTCTCTCCCAAACCCATACTGAGTAGGCAAATAATATATGAAAAATCTATTATTATAGCCCGTAACATTCTGCTCAAGCTTTAAAAAAGGAACCCTTTTCCCCATCCTTAGGCATACACTGAGTTTATATAGTGCTAGACCTGTGTTTCAAAGATAATCAGTTGATGGTGGCTGATGCGGTGAACATCACACCAGCTGCCCTTTACCTCCCAGGACTTTACTTGGTACCCCGTTTAGGTTGAGCTGACCTGGCAGCCCAGATTAATTTTTAACCTACACAACACTGAGGATTCAGCCCAGCACATACAGACTGACTGCAGCCTAGGCTGGCCATGTTCAAGTCCTTCACTGTCAAGTGACTCCTTCCCACCCCATGCCCAGAAGGTAAAGACATTGCATGATTATTTTAACCTCCAGAGAAACTGTGGGTGCAATAAAATAGCAATTCACAAGTCCCAATGTGGACAAGAACTGTTTCATTTACTGTTATCCAAATAAAACTGGCTGCCAGGATTCTCCGAGTGGCACCGCCAAAGAAGTATGTTGGTTGTGATTTGCTACTCACCCTCCTGCCGAGGATCTGGTTAATAGCTGCAGACTCCTTCAACGTGCACTCAGAGATTACTTTTGGTCTCATCTCTTTCATAAACAACATAAAGGCATTTAAGGGTTTCTTTACATAAGGCTTTTTTCTGCAGTCATCGCCCGCCCCGCTGCCGTGGTGCGCGGACTTACAACTAGAGTTTTCATCACCATGGGACGAGCTTAGCTGCCTGAAAAAAGGACCAAACAGAAAAAAAGGGGATACGATAGCTACTTACTTCAAGATAATCAAAATGTTTCTGCACAGCTGCTTATGAAACTTCTAAAAATTTCTGCTAATTTCTTTGGGGACTGCTAAATCTGTCCTGGGAAAGCCAATGGAGTTAAAAGGGTACAAACTAGAAATTGGCCGAAGAAGCAGGCTGACTTACCCTCCGGCCGAGAATTTGGTTGATAGCTGAGGACTCCCTCAGAGTGCACTCAGCAATGACTTTTGGCCGCTGCTCTTTCATAAATAACATAAATGCGTTTAATGGTTTCTTTATATGATTTTTTTTCTTCTGTGGGGGCTCTGTGGAGTGGCCAGAGCTATTACTGGAAAGAAACAAGGGGACATCAATGGAGAAAACTGCAAGAAAGAGTTACACAGCATTGGCGACAGCATGCAATGATAGTATTAGGATAGCTCAGACAGGGGGACAAACTACACTGACATGATGTTAGTTTTCCCCCCGCACACTGATAAATAATAAACAAATTAAACTATTAACAAACCAAAACCATCATACTGATTAAGACTACATATTTAAGTTAACTTCTTTTGGTTAGTTTAATGCTTATATTTTCAATATTCCACATGGTTGGCAGTTTTCCATATTTCTATACATTTGTCAAATAGTGGGCTTTCAGAAGGCATGGGAATCATTGCTTATGGCGAGTGTGGCTAGTAAGACCAGTTCCTGTCAAGAAACACCTCCCACAATTACAGCATTGGATGTCATACCATATACTACATGTACAGGTTTATGGATCTTTATTTGCCCATAAAGAATATAATATGAATAGTGTGTGCCATTCTATGGCCACATATGGATCCCTGCCTGTGTTGTGGCAGTTGTACACCGTGCTGAGATTTCCCTACTAGGGTCTAGGGAAGAAGACTGCAGCTCTTGTTTAGATACTCAAGTGCAATGAAAGTGCCCTTTTTCAAACCATACCAAGTAAACTAATATATCTCCTAGCCTCCACTGCTTTGCACCCCTTCCCTCATTTCCTAGGAAGAAACCTGCTAGGTCCACACACCTGGCTGACCCCAGTCAGTTATATGACACAACAGAAAGCTACAGCCACATCCTCCCTGTGACTGCAGCTAGTATCCACAGCTGGGAGAAGGACATGTGGACTGCAAGTTGGCTGAACACTTAATACTAACAGCAACATATCAGGTAGCAATACCCAGCCAGGCTGGCTCATGTTTGACTAGGTTACACATCTGATCACTTCTTGTAGGTTAACGGCTGCATCTTCTCCAGCTTCACACACAACAGTAGATCATTTCTGGTATTATTAAGTGAAACTGGACTCCTTTGGGTGACAGGTGAGCAAGCTGTCAAATCTCTGTCTTGATAAAATTGCATGCCTTAGAACCCAAGAGACTACTCAGGTGTTATCATCATCATCCACCAAGTATGTCATACAATGGGTTGATCGTGAAGTTCTTGATTATCCCATTCCCCAGCATGTTGTGTTTTTCTTCACTCATTTTGAAACCAAGATGTCTCCATTTGCAGATCATTGTGTGCATGTTTTATAAAGATCCTTGATCTACCCATTCCTATTTCACGTGAGCTATGCTCCAGTACTCTCTAATATTTGTTAATGTCTTAAATCGTGTCAGTCTCAAGCCTTAAGATTATCGAAGGCTTCTTTGTTTTCCATGACTGTTCATTCCATTTTCATTCGTGTGCACTGAAGTGGTGTAATTAAAGTTAAACAAAAAAACAGTCCATGCATGTGGATACTGTCATCATAAACAACTCATCTGAACCCCAGCTGTTTTATTTCTCCTCCTTCCTTCCTCTTTCAAGAGCCAGTTACCCACATATACACCTTGGTAACTCCAGGATAATTTAGTCCAGCTGCATCATGTATGTATGAACAGTTTACTTTCTCTTCATAGATTCCATAACAGGTTATCAAGTGTTACCTACCATTTATGTTCTTTTATTTCATTTTTTTTTTTTTTAATGATGCTTTAACCCCAGAACTGTTTGTTGGGAATATGTTTTGCTAGGAATGATCCAGAAGCTGGTGAAAACAAACAAGTGCAACAGGTAGAGAGAGACAAGAACTAGCAGAGAGCAAATCCGGTTGTGGTTGATTTGGACACTTCTAATACAACCAGTCAGGTATGACTAGAGGTTGTAGATATTACTAATTTTTGCAATGAAAATGCTGATGATAATTTATGAGTATACTTATTATGATGATGAGTATTATTGCAAGCTGGGGATATTTGTTGTCCAGGTCTGGCCTTGCAACTGCTGGTCTGGTGTCTGTCATGGTAAAGAGAAAACCCTGGCCTTCTTCTGAGGACTCTTTTCCTGTCAGTGGTGCCAGCTATACGATGTGATACTCGTTACTTTATAAACCCATCGGCACGGTGTGGATTTTTGTCATCATAACACAGTGCAAGAAACACCACACACAATAATTGTCTCCAGGCATGGTGTCCGCCTCTCGTGCTAGAGGTTACAGGTTCAATTCACGGTAAGGGCTGGGATTTTTTTTCACGTGGACTAGGACTTTTAGTAATTTCCCTTGGTCTCTGGATAGTGAGATTTTCTTTTTTAATCCAGAAACCACGAGTTGTTAACCCTTTGGCTCAGCACTATGTATATCGCAACCATTCGGCCTTGATTCCATGATAGGTACCGTAAATATGGGGGAAATATGGCTTGTCTGCCTACCGCCGTTAGTGAACCCAGACAACAAGGAGTTTGTCACCTGGTCACCGTCAAGTCAGATTTAACCAACTACGCTAGAGGGCCAGGCAAACAGACGCCTGTGTGCATTGTTGCGCACGTAAAAAAAAAAAATCCCTTGGCAGTTGGAAATCAAAAACAGTAGCTTAACGGCGCTGCCCAGGAAAAATTTAGAATTACAAATCTATCCAAAAGATCTTTGCTGGTGCTACAGAGCCTGTGCACTGTGCTGAGCTCCTTAAAAACACAGACTTGAGTTAGAAGAAAAACGAAGCACTGGTGGGTTACTATCCTTGAGCCATGATGTTGATCTGTTGTTCAAACCTCAAACCACACACAACTGAATTTTGGGGGGCCTAGATGGGGTTTAAAGCCACTGACTCTAGAGATGTGAGTCTGTTTTTGTAATCAACTGTCCACCTCCTTGCACTGAAGTGGAGAGATTCTGTTTGTACATTCCTTCTCTGTCTCCTAGCAAATAGATAACACTGTTTCACATTCCAGCTTTAAATGACATCCATATCATTCTGTTAGTTCATATTTCTACCTGCAATTTATTTCTGTGACAGCAGTAATGACTGACAGTAAATGAGACAGAAGATTGTGGACTGACATGATTACCCATGCCCCAAAGAACAGACTATAAGAAAAGAACCTGTCAAACACTGCTGGTGTCAAGTCATACAGCGCAGACAGGTCACTGCAGAGAGTGCATGGTGTTTTGTTGTTGTTGTGTTGTGTTTGTAGCAGATACAGATCTGCATTATTTTATATTCCAACTTTATGAACTGATTGTTTACATTTGATGTTTTGTCTGATTTTATCTGATGTTTTATCAGAGGCAATTAAGAAACATCACAACATATATTTCTTTCTAGGATATTGGTTACATCACATAAATGAGGAATCGCAGCGATCCCTCATTTATGTGATGTAACCAATATCCTAGAAAGAAATATATGTTGTGATGTTTCTTAATCTTATCTGACCAATCCTGATTTAGTGTCTCAGCTGCTCCAGTTTATCAGCACTTGTTTAAATTAGTCTTTTACATACTTGGTATAAATTTACTATCATAATTCTTGCAACAAACAAGTCAAACTATTTAGGGAGACAGGGACAGATGAACAGAAGGAGAGTGACGAGCTCAGGACAAGAGACTGACATAGATGCATAGTGGTGAGAGTTAGAGAGCGGTAATGAGAAATAAATATGTGTGTGTGTGGGTGAGAGAGAGAGAGAGACAAAGAACGAGAGAGAGAGAGAGAGAGAGAGAGAGAGAGAGAGAGAGAGAGAGAGAGAGAGAGAGAGAGAGAGAGAGAGGAGAGAGAGAGAGAGAGAGAGAGAGAGAGAGAGAGAGAGAGAGAGAGAGAGAGAGAACAAGAGTGAGAGAGAGAACAAGAGTGAGAGAGAGAGAGAGAGAGAGAGAGAGAGAGAGAGAGAGAGAGAGAGAGAGAGAGAGAGAGAGAGAGAGAGAGAGAGAGAACAAGAGAGAGAGAGAGAGAGAGAGAGAGAGAGAGAGAGAGAGAGAGAGAGTCACATATAAATGAAACAATGAAAACAATCAAGTGTTGAGCTCTTACCTGTGGTGGGAGTCTGACAAGAGCTGTGGGGACATGAGTTCAGATTTGGGGCCTGCTCCCAGGGAGGCGTGGTGTGGAATGCCTGGGTGGCCTAAGCCAGGGTGTGACAGCAGCCCTGGTGGCCCATAACGAGACAAAGATGACAATGACGGCGGGAAAGAGCCCGCGAAGGCACCTGAGGTGAGGGGGTAACCTGGCCTATGCCTGAAAAATAAAACAACAAAATCAGCGCCAGCCGGTGTGTTGTGTAAAACGTACACCATTTACAGCAGTGGTGCGTGTGTGTGTATGTGTGTGTGTGTGTGTGTGCGCGCGCGCGTGCGTGTGCGCAATATTTTTAAAACACGTTGGCAGTTAAATATAACAAAAAATTTGAAGTATTCAGATTTTAACTACGTTACCGATAAAGGTAAAAAAAAAAAAAAAAAAATGAGGTGGGCTGACTCAATTCCTCCTTCATCACCTGTTATTGTCCAAACATTGTGACAACACATGATGTTGACAGTACTTCTGTTAGGACGCTGGGTCAACCCTAATGTCACAAATAAACAGAGTGCAAAATAAATCGGGCAACTTCTAACATAGCAAGATATATTTGTTGAAGTTCATCGACGCACGATCCATGCTAGTTACGATCTCCGTACTTACGACCATGATATAAGGGTAAATAAGGAAATATTCGATTGGTAAGATTCCTGTAAATGTTGCAGGAGAGTAAGTATTGTGTATTTCTACACTATATACAATGAGTATACGTAAACCGGTTGAATTTTTGTATTTTATGCACAGTTTTTACAACTCGTCTGAATGAAAATAGTGCTAAACAACAACATATAAATTCGATTAAAGACCTGTTATTCGGCAGTTTTGGCCACCACTATGCTATCAGTGCCAAACGTGGACAATGAACGTAAAATTGTGACAACAGAGATGAAATGCCTTAGAAGAGCTACAGGAGTTTCAATAAAATACAAAATACGAAATCAGACGAAAGCTAGGAATAAATCCAGTCTTACAGGTCATCACAGAACAACAAATGAAGTGGTTTGGACACCTAACAAGAATGCCCCGGTACTATCTGCCACAGCGAGCCACTCTAAAACGTTACAACGGGTATAGAGCAAGTGACAGACCTCGGAAAATTGGAGTGATGGCACACGATCATAAATACCACGGCCATCTTTAGCTATCTATAATTGGCGGTGATAAATACAGAGCACTAAAAGCAGTCACACAATTTATTAGAGCAATAGTTGAGACGATTTTACCATTTCACGAGAAAAACTTCTAGTGCCAACTGCCACGCTTATGAAATATTATAGAGCAAGGAGACGACCGTGTCAAAAATATGGAACGACGGAATCGACAACAGCCTTAGAGAAATTAAGATAAATTTTTTACAACGCATTAGAAAAACATACAGACGAGATCCTTATATTCTCTCTTCTTCTCTCCCCCCCCCCCTCCCCTTTCCCCCTCTTTCAGTAGACAATAAAAGCAACTTCTTATTACGAAGAAACAATCACAACAACAAAACCACAAGCACAGAGATGACCATCAGTAATACGCTGAATAAGAATGGCCACTGATAATGAAACCATTTAATTTCTTCTTCTTATCCTGCAGCTTTTTCTTCATGGATCAATGTTGTGCATAGTGACAAATATCAAGAAAGAGAGTTGAACATAACGTGTTCATGTCGCCTATGATATTCGCCTTCAAACCTGCAAAGACTGTTCTGTTCATGCTGACTAGATTTCCATTCCTTATTGCAAAATGTGCTGCAATCTGCTAGCCAGAGTTCGTCTTGGTTGTCCACAGCTGAAATTACGTCTCAGAGATCTATTCGGAGAGTGCCTTGTGAATCCGACGATCTTGTTCTAAGCCAGAAACCTTGTTCAATAAATAAGTGAAGGCCCCTTTTCAGAATCTGAAGACCATGAAATGAGTCAGAATACCCTTCTCTGAAGCTTCTAGCGCTGCAGTTGATGCTTTCACCTTTATTTTAACATTGCGGGGGTGGAGAGAGAGAGAGAGAGAGAGAGAGAGAGAGAGAGAGAGAGAGAGAGAGAGAGAGAGAGAGAGAGAGAGAGGAGAAAAGACTGCCAAATACACACACAAGAACTGATTCTCTAAAATCGGATGTGATGTGTCGAAAGGCTTTTATATAGCAATCTAGTTGTAAAACAAGAAAGTTTGCCAATCGCAACGACGACGACGAAGAAGAAGAAAAAGAGGAAGAAGAAGAAAAAGAAGAGGAGAAGCAGGAGGCAGAGAAGACGGAGAAGAAAGAAAAAGAAAAAGACGGAGAAGAAGAAGAAGAAGAAGAAGAAGAAGAAGAAGAAGAAGAAGAAGAAGAAGAAGAAGAAGAAGAAGAAGAAGAAGAAGAAGAAGAAGAAGAAGAAGAAGAAGAAGAAGAAGAAGAAGAAGAAGAAGAAGAAGAAGAAGAAGAAGAAGAAATAACCCCCCAGATTGTCTTTGGCAAAGGCGATGCAACTCGAGATGTCTGTCTGCAGAGCCCTGACTTGAAGAATCCCCTTCTGACCGTATTGCCAGGATGTGTATACTGTTTTCCAAGGGACTGCTCTAAAGTAATGTTTACAGTAATTGCCGCTTGTTTGGGATTGTGATTTACTGTCTACCCTCATCTGAAACGAACGACCTCACGCCTGCCGCAGCGTCTCAACAATTTTGGCACGTTCTGTTCCGCAAACACTACTTCCTCTTACCCCCGTCCTTCTCTCCCTTATCAGTGCCAGCATTATCTATTCCAGCCATCTGAAACTATAGTTCCAGTCGCTATTCTGACTGTCCCACCACTACACTGCTGTGAGCTGGAGACGCACCTGTTTCGCCTTGTGCTATGAATGTGATTTGATAGCGGTTCCAATAATAGATCCCTCCGGTGGCATTTGTAGGAAAATGATTGTCAAAATCAAACTATACCCCATTAAATCCATACCCTGGCAGCCTCGTATTAGTACCTCTTTGGCATTTGTTGTTGATTTACTGTGCTCCAAGTGTTCCACATTAACCCGGTATCTGAGGCCACAAACAGCTCTATTTGCGTTTAAGGAACTATAAATACCAGCTCGTGTCTGCACTGTGTTCATTTCAAAGCTCCTAGACAATATGAACAAACGGAATGTTCATCGGCCTGTGCGTCTGAAAGCTTCAGAACGAGTTTAAATTAAACCTATCCATGGCATCCACTTGAGCTAACGGACGAGGCAATCACGAGGAAGTAAACTTCACCACGAGCACAACCTACACTTGACATGTTCCTAGGATTTGGTGGAGGGCCTGAGGACTGCCTGTGGGAAAGGAAAGCCCTGGTACACACTCACAAAAATATAAGCCGTAAGAAGTTCTAACAACACCCGGCAAACATAATAAAGCCATGTTCTGAGACGATATGGCTGACATATTTATCCCCCCTTCGGATTAACGATCTACTTGAGAGCAATTAAACAAAGCACAGGATTGGATAAACGAAGCCAAGAAGTCAGGCATATAAATGTGTCATCCCTGACAGATTCCATGCTATAATTACCGACAGAAATGTGCCATTAAACACAGGTACCTGTGCCTGAGATGTGGGCTTGTCTTTTCTCCAACATTCTGCCTCTCTCGCCAGCACCTTCTTTATTAACCAGGGAGGATTCTAAACAGAAGAGAGATTTTTTTCTCTCTCTTTAAAACGGACGGAGGTAAAACGGCTCCAGATACTATAAAGCTAGAATGGAAATGATACTTAAGGTCGTATGTCTGACAGACTGCTGCTACAGGCTGACGTCGTGGTTTCAGAGAAGGGAGGTTGATTCGACTTTTACGTGTGAATGAATGTGTTTCAGTGTGTGGGGTTGTGAGATGACGCGAACATGTGTGGCAAGAAGAGATGTATGAACCCTGAGAAAATTAGTGTTTCTGTGAAATGAAGATAAGGAAACATCGGTGTTGTTTCTTAATGGTACTATACATGCCAGTAAAGACTTCGCCAACAAACGAGGATGTGTGAACGCACGAGTGTGAAATTCCTAGTTAACGACAGACGGCTCGGGTTAGGAAATGGGAGTCGACACACCTTGTCTACATTAAGTATGACACGTCTTCGGGAGGAGATTTGAGCAGTGCGTCTGCAAACCGCCCGAGTCCATCCACGAGCTTTGGTTGCACGTGTTTGTGTGTGCAGAGAAGGCGGGCGTGATCAGGCTGGTTGTCCGTGAAACCCTCATCGCACGCTGGAGATGAGCACGACCATCAGACCTGATGGATGTAATTGAGCTCCCCAGAATGTCCCAAATCAAACTTACTGCATGAAAAGGGCATGAGAGAGAGAGAGAGAGAGAGAGAGAGAGAGAGAGAGAGAGAGAGAGAGAGAGAGAGAGAGAGAGAGAGAGAGAGACAGACAGAGAGAAGGGATGTCTGGAGTAACAGAAGTGCTGTAAAAAACTATGTACAATACTTTCGTCTTTCCTATTGAAATTACTGTTATTTCATTTCTCTTTATTATGTTTTATAATTATTTTTTTTTAACCGTGTGTGTGTGTGTGTGTGTGTGGTCAAAATTCATACTTTGTCATCTGCGGTTTGTTAATTATTCTACGCTATTTTGAGTTTTATCTCTTTCTATCACACACACATTTCTGATGCTCTAACCTCTATTTGTGAGCTTGTCTCCTCCCCTCCCACCCCCCCCCCCCCCCCCCCCCATTTAAATTACTGCTTTTCTTCTCTCTTATCTGTTAAAGTTCCACTCTCTCACCGGCGAAAATTAGTGCCCATCTCTCCAAAGTACAATTTATCAATAGCAGCGGCCTAACACCTCACATATTCTTCACCTCCAGTCGCTAATTACGACCTCGTTTTGTCAATACCCATCTCAGCGACTAATTGATGACCACCCTTATCTAACAACCCGATGCAGGCTGCGGAAATGTTTCAATGCAATTAGTAAGTTTATTTACAGCTGTTCACTTGCCTCCTTCATCTTCCTCCTCTCCTACACTGTTTTGTTTGGCTACCTCCTCCAGTCCATTTCCCTAAACCATTATGTTTTATTGATACGTCAATTGAAATGGTCCCAGCAACCAGATAGGAGTTGAGTATGTGGATGCAGGCGGCGGCGCTAACGACTTGTGAGAACCTGTTGTAGAGGTCCTTGTGCGACGACCGTTGATGAGATACGGTTCTCGGCAGCAGACAAGTCAAACATGGCAAGGACGCTGTGCTTCGGCTTCAGCCCTGCTGACACTAGCTAATGCTGACAGCCATAAATGCTCCCCGCCGTCTTCGTTCGCCTGGTGACACCACTCAAATTTCACACCTGCTGACAAGTAATACATTTACTGCATTCTTCATAGCACGCCTGCCTACTTTTCCCTCGTTACCCCCGCCTACTTTCCTCTTTTTTTTTTAACCCTTATTTTTTCCCCTTGTCTAAATCGCCATCTAATTCTGGTTTCTCCTCCCTTTTTTCTCAACTCCCTCTCTCCAAGCTGCCTCTAACCCTATCCCTGTTTTCGACTCTCACCTATCGCTTCTCATTACTATCTCACCTCGGTGTCTCCTCCTTCTGTGTGTATCTCCCTGCCTCCAAGATCTGATGTCTAGTTTTTAGAGCTCCAGCAAAGCACTCCAAGTCACACACCTACAACTGAGGCATTTCTTATACTTGCAGCCCGCTCACAAATCAAAAGAGTGCTAACTAGATTCTGTGTTTCCAATTACTCCTTGTGTCTGATATTAACATGCTTTCTCCCATCACTGTCTGTTTCTACTAGATCAGTCTTCTCATGTGGTGGTCTGCAGAATTCTCTTCTTAGCGTTTTCTGGGTGTAAACTCCGAGGAGAGTTATGGTTTTTTTGTCCAATTATGGGCTTTAGTCTTGTTCCCGAACTTGCGTTTTGCGCGCACATCCGTTTGATATATGGTTTATTTCTAAGCAAAACTGTTGGTTCTTCGACTCTGCGGAAGATGTACTCCGACTTCTAAAGAAACACTGCTGACTGATCGCCTTCTTTTGCGTTACCGTCGGAAACTGATCTTCAATGAACAGAAAGAACATACTTATTGCATGCTATACGAGAGACAACACGCGCCAAAGACCTCAAACACGAGGATAATGATTTGTCTCGAATGCCAAGTTTGGGTGTATCTGCCTGACAACAACGCAAGAGCACACGGACACTACATTAACCAACGCAGATCTGGTGTCGTCAGCGTTAACGCATTTTAGAATGTGCAACGAAGGTGATCCTGTGATATAAGCAATGACTTATGAAGTTCTCTATTTTAATGCCGTATTCCGAAAGTCCTACACCAGTTAGTCTGGTCCCTACCTACCAATCACAACAACAAAGTTCTGAAACCCTACAACATTAAATCAAGGTCCCAAATAAAAGTGTCAGAAAACTGCATAACCGTTTCATATCTGGTTCCAGTTAACGAAATCATTAAAAAAAAAAAAAAACTAATTGAAACCCACCCGCTTCTAGTAAACAAGTTACCCGACCAACGATAAAATCACGGGTTCAAATTTTAGATTAATTTTTTTTTAAGCAAAAATACTGTAAATGTGATTACCAACGAGGTGTTAAAAATGCGTACCACTGTAAGTGGAATGCGCAGCAATATTAGTTTTATGTTTGTCGGAAATTAGACGTGCAGCATGTTTTTGTAGCAAATAATAGTTTAATGGCTGACGCTAAGCAATGACTGCAGTGTGTGGAATAATAGCTCTTTTCTTCGGTTTTCATGGACATTTTAAACTGTTTCTTGTTTGACAACCTTGTGTTGGTTGTTTGCTTAATCAGTGCGTGGGTGTTCCGTGTCAGATGTCGCTTACTGATAATCAACACAGGAGACACCTGATATATCACACCAGCGCACACATCGTTGTATCAGGTTAACTGACCATTACACGGACAGGGCTGTGCGAACAGTACCTTATGTAGCTGTTAGGTGTGCCCCAATTATAACTTCTTAGATGGTGGGCTGTGTTTTGCCCGGTTAAACTGACGTCCAGGACACGACACTTAAAGTTAAATGTGTGGTGGGACCTTCAGGTATCAGTCCGCATGGAGACATGGCTGTGAGGTTAACACACACACACACACACAGAGAGAGAGAGAGAAGAGAGAGAGAGAGAGAGAGAGAGAGAGAGAAAGAGAAAGAGAGAGAGAGAGAGAGAGAGAAAGAGAGAGAGAGAGAGAGAGAAGAGAGAGAGAGAGAGAGAGAGAGAGAGAGAGAGAGTCAAGATGGACGGACAAGTGACACTTTAAATCACAAACGGACACTGAGTCGTGAGACCCAGCGTCGAGTCAACAGACAATAAAAAAATGTGCAGTAGCACTTATGTCACGGATCAAACAATTACATCAGCAATAAACATTGGGTACTCGCAATCATGTCAACGAGGAGACAAATGATGACATTAATAACGAACAAGGGTACTAGCAATTTTTAAATGATGAGACCTACAACGGAAATAACTAATACAGACACTCTCCGCTTGTCAATAATGAGAGTAACAATGACAACAGCAACACACAGGAAGTCAACTTACCAGGAAGCGCTAGTAAACTCCGGAGAGTACAAAGGGTGTGGAAACTGACCGGGAGGGGCGGGGTAGGCTGCATACATTGGCGGTCGAGGTAAACCTGAAACAAGATGGTGGAGTGTTAGCTTTAGCAAATCACAACAAAAGCCAGTAGTTCTTTCTCTTTTGAGATAATGATGACAACCAACCACTATAACTAGAAGTATTAGGTTATTTTCAGACATCGAAAACCAGTCTCAGTATTTGTTAGCTGTTTGGTGTTTTACTAAGCACTTTTATAATTGTATGTGTATTGTTCTTGTATTCTTGTAGCAGCAGCAGCAGCAGCAGCAGCAGCAGCAGCAGTCAGTAGTAGTAGTAGTAGTAGTAGTAGTAGTAGTAGTAGTAGTAGTAGTAGTAGTAGTAGTAGTAGTAGTAGTAGTAGTAGTAGCCGCAGCAGCAGGAGAAATCGTATTAGTAGTAGTCGTAGAAGCAGCATGTATAGTTGATATAACAATAGGAACAGCAGTAGTAGCGGCAGCAGGAACAGTTGATGTAACAGTAGTCACAGCATCAGCAGGAACAGTTGTAGTAGCAGCAGCTGTGACGACGGGTTGGTGGTGGTGGTAGTAGTAGTAGCAACAGCAGCAATAATAGTAGTAGTAGCGATTTCTGTTGTGGAGCAAGTGGCTGCAAAATGGTCCAGTAGCAGATAGTGCAAGTAGGGTTATGAAGTGTTTGACCTTTACATATTCTCAACCGTCGGGGTGGGAGTCAATGGCTGGTTCTTGTCCTCTCCAGAAAATTCTGACAACTGTATGCCTGTTATATATTGGTCGATCATCGAAGAAATATACTCTAACATTACTTTAAAAAAAAAAAAAAAAATTTTTTTTTTATTATTATTTCACTTTCGACTATTATCTTACTATAAGATGTGTTTACGTTAGTGTCGAGTCCTGCCTCACTGTAAAGTGCTCTGAACTCTGTCTTGTTGATAGGTCGTATTCAATCACCAGTCTCAGCACAAACATATTTTTTACCGTTACTTCCCATTACTGACTCATTCCAGCAATATCTCATTCTAAGATAACCTTAAGTTACTTTTTACTCTGCCTAAATGTAAGATACTCTATCGTGTAAGATACTATAACGTTATTTTTCATCAATGTCTCTACTATAAAGCACTCTAAAGTTACTTTTCATAGCTGTCTTTTGTAAGATACTCAAGCAGTACTTTCTCGCAATGTCTCACCGTAAGGTACCCTATTGTGTAAGAACCTCAAACGTGACTTTCCATGATTCTGCCATTCTAAGATACTCTTAAAGTTATTTTCAACCAATGTCTTATTGTAAGGTACTTTACTGTGTAAGATACTCTAGCGCTTCTTCCAGGCACGCTACTTTCAGTCACCTGTCTCAGCATGAACATACCGTAACGTTATTTTCGGCCTCGGCACTAGAATATAGTCAATAATCACATCTCAGGTAATCTCTTCTGAGAATGGAGAATGTTCATTTGCTCTTTAAGCAGCACCAGATGTCGGCCCAGTCAAATAAAAGCTGCTTCTAGATGGTTTTGGCACTTTACGACTTCCTGAAATCGGCGACCTCGCCGCGGGGGAGATAACCGCAGTCACCTTGCAATAGGAGAGTCGTTAATTCTGACCCCTTGTCTAGGGTGTCATGAGTTAAAACGCTGAGAGGAAGCAAGCAGCATTCGTTTCGTAGTTGCTGCCGTTGCTGTCATCCGCGCCTTGCGATTGTTTCTACCTATTACAGGACAGGCATTTTCGCCGCAAGCGACAGACTTCGTTTGTGCGTTGACATCAAATCTAACTTTGATTTAGCTTTTTTAATTGGATTCATCGTAGCGTAGGGCACATATATAATCTAATTGTGTCTATCTCTCGGTTCATCATCATCAGCGACCAGGTCGCCCATTGGCTGGCCAGCAGATGACTTTGACGTCGAGCGGGACAGTATTTGTGTCTATCACTGCAACACTGCAAGAGTCCTTTTCACTGCTACTTGCAAAAGATAGTAACATAATAGGTACTAAGATACCCGGGGCGGGAGAAAGAAAACTGATCGCCTATGCGGATGACACAGCTTTCTTCCCTTCGAAAGAAACATCAATACTTAAAATTTTAGATACCTTTAGACAATTTGGGAAGGCAAGTGGGGCAAAAATAAATGTCAACAAATCACAAATTATGGGTTTAGGCAGTTGGAGGTACAAATCAGATTTTCCCCTTTTCCTCCAGCCAGAATAATAAATACAAAACACATTAAAAATATACGGAATTAACTTCAAAAACAATCCAAGGAGAACACACACACAAACATGGGGACAAATTAACCACAGACGTAAATAATATAATAAACTTATATAAATACAGAAAGTCCACAATATTTGATAGAAGCAGAATAATAAATACATATATAATACCCAAAAATAATCTACATAGCTACAGTAATAGATCCCCCAAAGCAGGCAATTTAAAAACATAAATAAAGCTATTAGGCCCTTTTTATTTGGCAGTACGGCATATAAAGTTAGTCAGAAAATATTAATCCAAAATAAAGAGAGAGGGGGTGTAGCCGTACACGACATTAATACCAAAATTAAATCCTTCAGAATAAGACACATAGGGAGAATCATAACCAACCAGAACACATCCTTTAGGCAATTACTACCTAGCCTTGAGACTACACCATTTAAAAAAAGTAGATAACAGCTCTCCAACATTTTTTCAGGAACCCTACCTCCCTTCTACAGAACATGTCTCCAATATCTTAAAGGAAACGAAACATTAGTACAAAAGACAACCAAACAAATCTACACACACCTAGTAACCAAACAAGAAATACCTCTTTACACTAAAATCCAAAGAGGAATAAGATACACTAGGACAAACCATTACATGTCCTTCATAAACATACACCAACCATACATCAACCCCAAAGCAAAAGAAATAACATATAGATTATTATTTAGTTTTACTCCTACTAAGGAATACACAGCAAAACTTCGAAACTGTAAAACACCATGCAAGCTGTGTTCAAACAACATACAAGAAACAGAAGAACACATATTTTATAATTGTACAACAATACAGACCACACTCCAAGAACTCAAAAACACCATCTACAAATACACAACAACACAAGCAGATATTTACAAAGCAGTTTTCTTGAACACAATTCCAAAAACAACAAGAGATAGTCATGTGAAAGTTCTGTCAGCACTGGCAGAGTACAGAACGATGATATGGAGGTACAGATGCAAGGCGGTACATGAAAACAAAAAGTATACCTCCAATCACCTGTTGCATCACTTCCAATGCCTTTTAACAAAGATACTCACTTAAAAATATCTGACTCTTTACTCGCGTACATTCATTCTTCTCCTTCTTCCCTTTCTTGCTTCCTTCCTATATCAATACTTCTGACACAAAACTCTCAATCCTTTCCTTGACACACACTATATAAGATTCACAAATGACTGTATATATGTATAAAATGGAAACTTATACAAAAGGATCAATAACCCTAGAGCCCCCCCCCCCCCCCCCCCTCCACTCCATTTGACCCCTCCCAACATAACCCAAGAACCCTTCTTTAGACATTTAGAACCTTTTATGATTGGTGATTAATATGTTTGAAAAATGCATGTATATGATTTTTGTACAAAATGAAACACATACGTCCTCTCCCTCTATATATCAACCCTTCTTACACAAAACTTTCACTTCTTTAACACACACAATATAACCGTGTATAAATATAAATGTATATAATAGGGGGAATTATAACAAGCTCCCCTCCCCCCCCCCCACCCCCCCCCCCCCCCCCCCCCCCCCCCCCCCCCCCCCCATTCCATTTGATATAAAGTTCTTCCCAATATAACCCAAAAAACCCATCTTTAGACAAATAGAAATGTGATTAATAAAATGTTTGTTCGATCAATATGTTTGAAATGCATGTGAATGACTTTGTATAAAATGAAACACAGACAAAAGGCAACACATGTAAATACACTAACAGAATTAAACAATAAAAGATTTTCAAAAAGGAAAAAAAAAAAAAAAAAAAGCTACTTGGTGGCAAGCAATATGAGGCCATTTAAAATACGCAAAAAACCTTGTCAACCAACAGCTCTTTCTTCAGGGATGCTGGCTGTATGTGACGGTTTTTTTCTTTTCCTCGCAAAACAAAGCAAGGCAACCTGTCAGTTCTCTGATCCGTAGTCGTCAAAGTTGTATGTGGTAGCTGTAATCTATCCATGTGAAAGTTACATGGTGTTTCTCTAACCCATCCATGTAAACGTTTTACGGTATCCCGTTTTACCCGTTGAAAAGAGGGGTGGGACAGACAGACAGACAGACAGACAGACAGACAGACAGATAGATAGATAGATAGATAGATAGATAGATAGATAGACAGACAGACAGACAGATAGACAGACAGACAGACAGACAGACAGACAGACAGACAGATAGATAGATAGAGAGAGAGAGAGAGAGAGAGAGAGAGAGAGAGAGAGAGAGAGAGAGAGAGAGAGAGAGAGCATTTTGCTGTTCTATTCCCGTGCAACTTTCACAGTGTTCTGGCACACAGATATTTCAAAAAGCTCAGAAAACGACTCTTGCAGTGTTGTTGCGATCACATGAGACAGACCCAAATACTGTCCCGACCGACGACGAATTCATCTGCTGACCAAGCCAATGATGATGAACCGATAGATAGATACGATTAGATATATATATATATATATATATATATATATATATATATATATATATATATATATATATATATATATATATATATATATATACACACACACACACACACACATATATATACACACACTATCGTGTTAAAGATCAATAAAGCATCAGTGTTAGCATTCCAAAAAAGATTACAGGCTCAGCATAACTACTAGTGACCTCCTTCAAGATATACGGAAAAGACAGGGTACTAAGCTTAGACCTCGAAACACTGAGCTACTGTGCTACCGCTCGGCTGACTAAAATGTCAAGTCTCCCTGGGCCCAGAGGAATGCGTGTCCCAACAATTAAACATAATGCGTTGGTGTGATCGCCTGTAAAAAACATGCTCTCTCTCTCTGTCTGTTTCTGTGTCTCTCTTTCTCTGTCTGTCTGTCTCTCTCTCATGAAAATACAAGCTACACGATGAGTTGACGATTAAAAGCAGGCAGGGGCAGACGGCGTGAGTTACCGAGCCTCTTCTAGAGTGGTAAGTCAAAAAAACTGAGGCCGATATTTGCAAACATTTATGTCGGAGAACAGTAAAAATGCGATCAAATAATCTGTCTTTTTGTTAACTAATCATAATCAGCGTTTACACCACATATAAAGACTGTTGAACTGACTATTACGACAAAAGCAACAGCTCACACACAAACAACGAAGACGAAAACATAGCGATGCTTAAAGAGATGGATGTCTTACTCTCGTCTTCAATTTTAGATGAAAATTAATATGTTGTTTCAAATAAAGATACCACAACCCACTTTGCCTAAACCTGGAAGCATCCACTACCAACAAAATGCAATCGTCTTTGATGACAGCATCCCTAGCAACTGTCGTCATGCTCCAGTGTCTGTGGTAGTTCACCACAATCTATTGCAGCGGTCCCAAACCATTGTGGCTTGCGGCACCCTTTAAAGAATCCATTTTCTTACGCAGAGCCCATTAGATACTGGTTGTTTCTTTATCTAGGGGGCTGCGTGGTCTCGAGGCATGGTGTCCGCCTCGAGTGCTAGAGGTTCCGGGTTAAATCCCCGGTAAGGGCTGGGATTTTTATTTTTTTTTTACGTGTCTTGGACTTCTAGTAATTCTCCCCTGGTCTCTGGGTAGTGCGATCGGACGACCGAGTGCATTGTTGCGAACGTACAAAAAATCCCTTGGCAGTTGGAAATTGAAAAGAGTAGCCTAACGGTGCTGCCCGGGCAATATTTGGAGTTAAAAATCTACCCAAAGTATTTCAGGATCCTTGCCGGTGCTCCAGAGTCTGTGCACTGTGCTTCGGACTCACAAAACTCAAACCGTAAAACCTATCACTTTTTCTTTAATTGCATTCACTTTTCTTTTATATATATATATATAAAATTTAATTTACTATACTGTTTTTTATCACTAACTCAGTCCCTTTTCCAAATAGTCAAACTTTGACACTATTTGAATTTACAATGAGTCGGTCTAATACCTCTTCGTCTTTAGTCTTCTTTTTCGCGCTCACCAGCAGTAAAATCCGGTGGAAAGTAAATCTTGTTCCACAACCCGAGTGTTGCGTGCACATTCGTTTCACACACCTGGCTTAACTGTATATGCAGACTCTTGGTTCTTTGCCTCTTAGGCAGATATAATTTGACTTCGAAGGATGTCTCCAATTACATGCTTGTTTAGTTGACAGTGAGTCTGGTTCCCCCCCCCCCCCCTCTCTCCCCACAATGGAGCACACAGGGACTACTTTAGCGATTCTCTTGTCCAAAAAAGGTTTCTCCACATGACCACAATCTGAGCGGTCTCAAGTGGTGTCCATTTATCAGTTTATTGCCTCCCTCCGAGCTGCTATCTGACGACCTCTGCGACTCCAAGAGAGCAACCAGGATCGAAATGAGCAAAAACCGGATACCCCGTACAACATCTAAGGAAGATTTAACTTGGGTATCTGTGACTAATACATATGAAGAGGCGCAACCTGCAGTTCTATACTGGTCAGGATATGTGTGTGTGTGTGCCTGCATGGGACATGAAATGTAATATCGATCATACCACACCTATGTCCTTGCCTGGGTGATTCTGGTCCTGCACCTATTAAATGTCAAATAAGGTCTTGAATTCTTTCCTTGAATAGTGAACGAAATGTGTGTGATCCATTATGTCCTAGCAGTGTACACAGTGGTTGCTCATAGTCTTGCTCCCTGGCTATATTTTGTAATCCAATAAGAAGAGGCCAGGGGTTACGACGCCCCAGACTCGCCACCGGCAACATTAACAGTCCTCATATGAATTAATTCCCTTTACCAGCTTGCTCCCAACAGACGTTAGAGACTTGAAAAGATCGATTGCTTTAAATCTCTAAATTCAAAATAACGTGCGGCTTGTAACTGACCCCTTCCTTTAATTTCAACGCAACGCAATGCATTCTTTCTTCTGTGTCTAGTGGAAACTTGTTAAATAAATAGTGTCAAAAGGGGCCACTTTTTCATCTTCTCTTCGTCCAGTTTCCTCAGTGAAGTGTTGGGTGTGGCGATTAATATCGTCTACTGATGACCGGTAGACTCCTACTGTGTATGCTTCCATGTGGAGATTTTTTTATGAAAGTCATGCTCTTAACAGTGTTTGATAGCGGTTACTCTCCGTTAGTTTGCTTTTTTTTTTTTTTTTTTTTTCCAAAAGTACAAATGTGTATTTTGACCCTGCGGATGCACTACGGATGCTTTAAATTACATCACCATTGCTTCAATGAAGTATCAGCTGAAATGATGGGACCTAATGAGTTGAGACAGTGGTCTACAACTAGTAGCCTACATAATTACATTACATGGTATTTTTTTTTAACAATCGACAGGATGTTACGGCGACGCGGCGCAGTGCTGATAACTTCAATTTTAAGACGGGACCTCCCAAAAATGTATTTATTTGTTGTCTACATTAATT
>CAJHNH020008476.1:1589314-1796814 GCA_905116865.2 Candidula unifasciata
GTGCAATACTTTTTTTCACCCAGAGTAGTTTTCTTAACAGTACTTATAGCACTACTAAATATTTATCCTCAAGGTACAAACAGCACAAACAAATTTGTCCAGTTTCATCTTGTTGGATGAAATCAATTCCTTACCATTGGGAAATTTATGGTAACAAATATGCATAGAAAGTGGATGAACAACCAGAAGTTTCCGCAAGAGTTTACAGCCAGTGTTCGGGAAGCAAAGCAAAAGCCAGTTTGCAAGAAATTAACACAGGCCGTACAACTACAAATATGCAAAAGAAGTCGATGAGCAACCAGAAGTTTCCCCAAGAGTTTATAGCCAGTGTTCGCGAAGCAAAGCAAAAACCAGTTTACAAAAAATTAACAGACCGTACAACTGCAAATATGCAAAAGAAGTCGATTAACAACCAGAAGTTTCCACAAGAGTTTACAGCCAGTGTTCGCGAAGCAAAGCAAAAGCCAGTTTATAAAAATTAACAGGCTGTACAACTACAAATATGCAAAAGAAGTCAATGAGCAACCAGAAGTTTCCGCAAGAGTTTACAGCCAGTGTTCGCAAAGCAAAGCAAAAGCCAGTTTACAAAAATTAACAGACCGTACAACTGCAAATATGCAAAAGAAGTCGATTAACTACCAGAAGTTTCCACAAGAGTTTACAGCCAGTGTTCGCGAAGCAAAGCAAAAGCCAGTTTACAAAAATTAACAGGCCGTACAACTACAAATATGCAAAAGAATTCAATGAGCAACCAGAAGTTACCGCAAGAGTTTACAGCCAGTGTTCGCGAAGCAAAGCAAAAGCCAGTTTATAAAAACAGGCCGTACAACTACAAATATGCAAAAGAAGTCAATGAGCAACCAGAAGTTTCCGCAAAAGTTTACACCCAGTGTTTGCGAAGCAAAGCAAAAGCCAGTTTATAAAAATTAACAGACCGTACAACTGCAAATATGCAAAAGAAGTCAATGAGCAACCAGAAGTTTCCGCAAGAGTTTACACCCAGTGTTCGCGAAGCAAAGCAAAAGCCAGTTTACACAAATTAACACAGACCGTAGAACTGCAAATATGCAAAAGAAGTCGATTAACTACCAGAAGTTTCCGCAAGAGTTTACAGCCAGTGTTCGCGAAGCATAAGTCAAATGGTTAAGGATTATTATTATTAGTGTACTGCTACAACATATAATTATACTGTTAGTCAACAATTAGTAAAGAGGCAAAGAGTGACTTGCTGTGAGAGGTTAGTTAGTAAATTAAATATTATTTTCATCCATTTACCTAGAGCTCCGAAATATCTTGACACAATTTATCCACAGTGTGGTTGCACCATTTATGCACAGTCAACATAAAAGCAAGTTTTCTTCCAACACAAGATAGTTTGCACCTGACAACTGTCGATATTCTCCAGATGTGGCTTCTAAATTACCTGTTTGTTTTATCCCTTAAAGTAGGATTTCTACATTTAAAGTAGAAAAGTAATAAACAGCCAATTCCCAAAAATCCGAACCAATGACTAGAAACAGTGACACACACACATAACAACACGACTGTCTTCCGTGAATTAAAATCAAAATTAAAATTGCTGTATATCCACTTTACAATATCCGCTTGTAGATTTGTAATACGAATACGTTTAGAACACAGGACTTTGTAAACATATTAAGATGTCACACAATGCAACATGGAAACGATGCCAGTAACCT
Organism: Candidula unifasciata; assembly: GCA_905116865.2. Taxonomy (NCBI): domain Eukaryota; kingdom Metazoa; phylum Mollusca; class Gastropoda; order Stylommatophora; family Geomitridae; genus Candidula; species Candidula unifasciata. The sequence continues at coordinate 1,591,015 of CAJHNH020008476.1, forward strand.
ATTTTCGAGGGGGACTCCCCGAAAATGTACCGTGGTTCAGTTGGCAGGACTGAAAGATACAGCTGGACGTGTTTTTTCCCCATCCTTTGTGCTGTGTATGCCCATGCTGATCTTGTCCCGCGCTTCAAGGATTTGTGTAAATTATGACGTCTTCTGTGCGTGAGTGCTGATCAATCAGTGGTCTAATCTAGTCGTCTACGGTGGCAGGTATGATTCCAGCAGTACCTCCCCAGCGTTATGACAACCTCAGACAAGTCGTGCAGGTCTACTGGTGTATCCGTCAATTTTTTTCCGTGACTGATCTCGTCTAGGACACATCCAGGAGAAGCCTCTTTTGAGACGCGTCCCTTTTATATCATTGATAGCGTTGTGCAGTGGGTGGTTGATGTCTGCTGATATTCTCATTAACGCTTTTACCTGTGCAACTGTATTTCTGGTGGCCATAGTCGGCAAACCCAGGACATACCTCATGGCATGACACAAGGTTTCTTTTGTCTTTCTCCATATACTTAAAAAGTATCAATATGGTTACCACGCTTTTATACACTTTCTATACTACATTAAGTACATACGCATAAATTTACCACATATCCACCCGTAAATATTTTCTACACACTAAATGTCTCCATATATTACTCAATCTATATACTGATTTTCTCTATGTATTTAATATGACCATATATTTACCACATCTCTATAAATTTCACACATTAACTATGCCTCTGTATACTTAATATCTCCACAAATTTACCAGGTTTTATTTACTTAATCTATCCATCTATTTACATGCCTCTTAAACGCTAAATATAAATTTTTACGTGTACCATGATTCGAGTTTGAAACCACTCATCTACCACTCCCCTCCCCCTGTTTATTTATTATTATTATTATTATTATTATTATTATTATTATTATTATTATTATTATTATTATTATTATTATTATTATTTAGATTTACGTACATCATTTGTCATAAATGTCTAAACTGACTTTCACGATATCTCAAGTTAGAACGCAAAATGCTGAAGGCTCACTGCAGCCGACTGTCAATGTGAAGATGGCTCTTAATCATGACTGATTTACTGTTGGGAATCGACATAAGGCAATAGTAAGTGATCTCTAAGCTTGCCGGTTCATAGGCATTATGTTTAAATTCAGAAAGGACTATATTTTCCCTATGATTACAAAGCTGCGAAGGTCGATAAGACTTAAACTATGTAGCAAGTGTCTGTAAAGGCGACATACTTTTCCTCTGTCTTCTTCTTCTTTTTCGTCTGGCTTCGAAGTTCACTGCTGCCTATTACCGCCTCCATCCATCTTTATGTTTGGCCTTATCTTTCCAGCCTTGTAAACACTGAAGAAATGTTTTAAGTGTTGGTCACGAGTTTTAAAACGCCTTGTAAACACTGAAGAAATGTTTCAAGTGTTGGCCACGAGTTTTAAAACGCCTTGTAAACACTGAAGAAATGTTTCAAGTGTTGGTCACGAGTTTTAAAACGCCTAGTAAACACTGAAGAAATGTTTCAAGTGTTGGTCGCGAGTTTTAAAACGCCTTGTAAACACTGAAGAAATGTTTCAAGTGTTGGTCGCGAGTTTTAAAACGCCTTGTAAACACTGAAGAAATGTTTCAAGTGTTGGTCACGAGTTTTAAAACGCCTTGTAAACACTGAAGAAATGTTTCAAGTGTTGGTCACGAGTTTTAAAACGCCTTGTAAACACTGAAGAAATGTTTCAAGTGTTGGTCACGAGTTTTAAAACGCCTTGTAAACACTGAAGAAATGTTTCAAGTGTTGGCCACGAGTTTTAAAACGCCTTGTAAACACTGAAGAAATGTTTCAAGTGTTGGTCACGAGTTTTAAAACGCCCAGTAAACACTGAAGAAATGTTTCAAGTGTTGGTCACGAGTTTTAAAACGCATTGTAAACACTGAAGAAATGTTTCAAGTGTTGGTCGCGAGTTTTAAAACGCCTTGTAAACACTGAAGAAATGTTTCAAGTGTTGGTCACACTCCTCCTCCTCCTCTGGGTCCAGGCCCATTTTGTTGTGTGTGCAAAAAAGAGGGGTGGTGGGGTTGGGCGATGCGGAAAAACAGACTCACTGCCATTCTAACAAACATGTTATAAAAGGCGACTACTAATAAGTTTGCCGAAATCAAGTGTGTTGGGCTGGCAGGCACAAATATCACAGCGGCTTAGCTGTACTTGTACTGTACCGGAATATTTTTTACATGGCCTTGACTTCCACGTCGATCGTTGAATCGATACCAGGTGGAGTCATGGGAAGTAAAAGCAGCCGACGTGATGCTGATCACATCCTTCCGACTGGTCTGTAAAATACAGGTCAAGCCCACTGTGCCCAATACGTCTGAAGTCGTGGAAACGGGTCAATTTTACTGGCTGTAAACTAGAACACAAGGTGCCTATCGCCCCTTTAAGGCCAAAGTAGAAGCCACATTATGAGATACGAAACAACCAACAGCAAGACGCATAATCATACTGATCAAGAGAAAAGGATACACAATGAACATTTAAAGATCAGGAATGAAAAGATGTATCTCTGTAGACAAGACACTGCACCAAGGAAGCTGCACAGCTTTACCAGCAGCTCAAGTGCTTAACATTAAACACTAACTAACAATCATGATGATAATTGCATGTCATGCGTCACCAAAATTCTACACGAAACAAACAATCCAACAATGATCATCTTTTCTGCGTTCACCGTCTGTAAACTCTAGCAGGAAAGTTCTTGTTGTGCATCCGCCCATGGACTTTAGTCTTGACACAAGAACCTAAGTGTTGCGTGCATATCCATTTTACAGATTTAGCTTATTTGTATGAAGACGGTTGGTTGTTTGCCTTTCCCGCAGAAAGCCCCAAATTAGTCGATTCTTTCAACATGTTTGTTGGGGATGTAGTGGGTCTATTCCTATTTTTATTGTGACAATGGTGAGGTTGATGCTTTCACGTATTTTAGATTTTTGTTTAACAATGGCCTTTTTGTTCCACAACTCAAAACGAGAATTATGATTCCTAATTTAAGTAAATTATGAATCCTACCATCTCTGTGCATACACACACGCACACAAAACTTGAATAATGGACACCAGTTTCACAAAACTGAAGCCTTTTGATCAGTGTTTTCATGAAATTAAGATTTCCAATAATTAACAACCCCTCCCGCATCTCACAACCACGCGTGTCTGTTAATTACTCAATGCTTTCTTGGAGGTGAGTCTGGTATGTCCTTGTCCCCCCAGATCAGGACCGTCTATAGAGACCTCTGTCCCCCGTGAGGCATCTTTGTGCTTTTTTTTCTTCTAAGAAAGCTAAAGTTTTTAATTTCAATGCTGGCTTTGAATAAAAGTGGCCTGGTTAAAATCGCATCTTCAATGCCCTGACACTTTCTCCGGGGATTTCTTTGGCGACAATCATTATTGGTTGCTTCCATGTTATAGCGATTCGTTTCCCTAGCATTTCAATCTCATAGTTTTGACGTGGCCATACATTTGTGTGTGTGCAAGTCTCTAAAGGCATTGGACGGTTTCCATCAGTATTTGCTCAATCTATTCAACATCGTTCCCTCTTGACAAATTTTCTTAATGCTTATTTCACATAATTTTGTATTTTATAAAGTGCCTTTTCTTTTCATGAAAGCTTCTGGTCTATTTCTTTTATTGCATTATAGCTGTGCTTTTTGTATACGTATCATTATCGTGTTTTTACTGTCTCGCGTCTGGCTTTCGTGTGTGCGTGTGTGTTTGCGTGCGTGTGTGTGTTCGCGCGCGATGAACCTGCGTTAGGCGTTAGTGAGCATGTTGGTGGATAAAAGGGTGCGAGTGGAGCTAGCGTGTCTTTTTGAATTTGGTTTCGCAACTATTTAGTTTGGCTCTCGCTTCACAGTCTACTGTGCCTTGTGCCTGATTAGTATCTTTTACTAGCCTGTGTTTGACTTAGTTGTCTTTGATTATGCCAGTTGTTCTTCCATCTAATAACGCATTACCAACGCGTGGCATCGCTTCTGTCTTTCTACCCTAGTCTTCAACTGGCCTTTGCCGGTTACTGAGTCTTCAATTAAGTTTTGTCTCATAGTGATTCTTGTATCAGAATGTTTTCTATTGCATTTTTTTTTCTTTCATGTTGTCTTCTATCCAGATTTGTCTTAAACTGTATTTTCTATCCAGATTTCCTCTATTCTCTCTTCTATCCAGGTTCGTCTTCTACTGTGTATTCTATATCGATTTGTCTTCTTCAGTATTTTCTTTCCAGATTTGTCTTCTTTTGTATCTTCTACCCGGATTTATCTTTTACTGTATTTTCTATCCTGGTTTGTATTCTATTCTGGAACTGCTTTATATCTGGATTTGCCTTGGCTTTAGTATTTGATACTGGCTTTGTTTTCAATATATTTTTTTTAAAGTCCAACTGTCTTAAAATATTCTTTATTTTATTATATGAATTGTCACCCTTTGTGTGACGGTCTGTTTTCTGGCTGGTGCTGTGTCCAGGGGTGAAGAGGAGAGGAAAGGGAGGGGAAGGGGGGGGGGGGGCTGTTACATTAAGCGGTTCTTTTCTGTTTAGCGACTACATCACGCGTGATTTAGGGACATCCCACATTATATGGGGGTTATGGTTAGTAGTAGTCGTCATTCATTTAATACTAACCATCATACGTGATGTGATCGCTAAACAGAAAATAGCCCATTAAGTCCTTCTTCTTCGTTCATCTAAAGGTGTAATGGCGTTGTGCCTGTTTACATCCAGGCTGCGATATCTGCGCCTTTTGGCCAACACATCTGACTTCTGCAGGCATTTTTTAAAAGCGTTAACCTTCCCGGTTAGACTTTAAGTTTATAATAACCTCTTGTTTATTTGTATTGATTATATAACAGGTATCCTATCGGGCTTAGCCTTCGACGCCTCCCCCCCCCTCCTCCCCCAATTTAAAACACACACACACACACAACAGCGACTATGGGACAAACTCACCTGTTTTAGGGTCCGTATAGACTGGTGGGTATCCTTTATGTGCAGGTGGTGGCTGTGTGAAGTCATTGTACATAACAAGTCCATGGTATGGAGGCTGAACCATGCCAAACTTTCCAGCCTGCAGATTGGGGAAAAAAATTAAACATTCAATAACGCCGACTTCAAGTTTTATTACCACATTTGATAGATACCACAGTACACGGCTTGCCGTTTGTTCACTGCTTATTTATGTATGTAAATGAGAGTGAGCGGGAAATCTGTGACAACTGGAGTCGAAGACTGGAAGTTCATGACTACGACAGGCGTTCATGACAATGATAGGGAGTTCATGACAACGACAGGGAGTTCATGACAACGACAGGGAGTTCATGACAACGACAGGGAGTTCATGACAACGACAGGGAGTTGTTTGACAATGACAGGAAGTTCATGACAACGACAGGAGTTCATGACAACGACAGGGAGTTGTTTGACAATGACAGGAAGTTCATGACAACGACAGGAAGTTCATGACAACGACAGGGAGTTCATGACTACGACAGGAGTTCATGACAACGATAGGGAGTTCATGACAACGACAGGGAGTTCATGACAACGACAGGGAGTTCATGACAACGACAGGGAGTTGTTTGACAATGACAGGAAGTTCATGACAACGACAGGAAGTTCATGACAACGACAGGAAGTTCATGACAACGACAGGAGTTCATGACAACGATAGGGAGTTCATGACAACGATAGGGAGTTCATGACAACGACAGGGAGTTGTTTGACAATGACAGGAGTTCATGACAACGACAGGGAGTTCATGACAACGACAGGGAGTTCATGACAACGACAGGCAGTTCATGACAACGACAGGGAGTTTATGACAACGATAGGCAGTTCATGACAACGACAGGCAGTTCATGACAACGACAGGGAGTTCATGACAACGACAGGCAGTTCATGACAACGACAGGCAGTTCATGACAACGATAGGCAGTTCATGACAGCGACAGGGAGTTCATGACAACGACAGGCAGTTCATGACAACGATAGGCAGTTCATGACAACGATAGGCAGTTCATGACAACGACAGGGAGTTGTTTGACAATGACAGGAGTTCATGACAACGACAGGGAGTTGTTTGACAATGACAGGAGTTCATGACAACGACAGGGAGTTGTTTGACAATGACAGGAGTTCATGACAACGACAGGGAGTTCATGACAACGACAGGGAGTTCATGACAACGACAGGGAGTTGTTTGGCAATGACAGGGAGTTCGTGACAACTACGTGCAGCCCATGGCACTGAGAAACAATCGTCACAACTGTTGGGTCGTTTGCAGCAGTGACCCCTTTTGCTGATGATCGTTAAACGCACTGCTGTGCATGCTCCCACCATGGAGTTTTTCTTATTATTATTAACTGAATGAATGGCCCTTGATCTAAAGAATTCGGTGACAAAGAGTGGCAGTTCCTGGCATGTAGCTGTAAAATGACCAGGAAGGTCGGATGTTATGGGCGTGCGAATCACAACTCTACTTCTATGTAAAGACACATCATACGTCAACAATATTCATGTACAAAGTGCGGGGGATTCAGAAGGCAAGCTGTTCAATATTTTGAGTGCGTGATAGTGTTACATACTGCATCCGACATGCTGCATCAGGCGGTTAGAATGCATGTACTTGGACATCTGCATAACATCCATCTAGTTAGACAGTAATCCAAGAATCGAAGCAAGTTACCAAGTTGTAATGTTGTTTGTGTCTTTATTTTTCAGCGGTGGTATCGTGGCAGTTAGTGGGTAAGCTTGTAAGGCAGTGGTCTGGGTTCAATCCTAGAAAGTGGCAGGATTTTGTCCAACCAGTAGGCGCTGAGGAAGACCCGGTATAAAACAGTACTTGGCCATTTCCAGAAACACCAAGGATGGTCTGGGAAGGAATGGCGACCAGGAGGGAAACCGGCCTTCTACCTCATTTGGCGCGTGTACATGTGATCACGAGTGCGTGTTACAAAAAAGTTTGGGGCTGGAGTGAACACTGCAAGTCGGGAGACAGAGAGGGGATGGGCAGACATACAGCACAGACATAAAAAGAAAGAAAGAAAGAAAGAAAGAAAGAAAGAAAGAAAGAAAGAAAGAAAGAAAGAAAGAAAGAAAGAAAGAAAGAAAGAAAAGAAAAAGAAAGAAAGAAAGAAAGAAAGAAAGAAAGAAAGAAAGAAAGAAAGAAAGAAAGAAAGAAAGAAAGAAAGAAAGAAAGAAAGAAAGAAAGAAAGAAAGAAAGAAAGAAAGAAAGAAAGAAAGAAAGAAAGAAAGAAAGAAAGAAAAGAAAGGAAAGAAAGAAAGAAAGAAAGAAAGAAAGAAAGAAAGAAAAGAAAGAAAAGAAAGAAAAGAAAGGAAAGAAAGGAAAGAAAGGAAAGAAAGGGAAGAAAGAAAGAAAAGAAAGGAAAGAAAGGAAAGAAAGAAAGAAAGAAAGAAAGAAAGAAAGAAAGAAAGAAAGAAAGAAAGAAAGAAAGAAAGAAAGAAAGAAAGAAAGAAAGAAAGAAAGAAAGAAAGAAAGAAAGAAAGAAAGAAAGAAAAAAAGAAAGAAAGAAAGAAAGAAAGAAGAAAGAAAGAAAGAAAGAAAGAAAGAAAGAAAGAAAGAAAGAAAAGAAAGAAAAAAAAAAAGAAAGAAAGAAAGAAAGAAAGAAAACGATCAAATATAGACAGATAGATCGAAACAACAAAAATCATGAGGGCAAAACAACCGAAAAAAAGCTGAAAAATCAAGAAATCAATCAATAATTACAGAGTTCTTGCGGAGTGAGCTCACACTGTATTGGAAGCAAACAACGAACCTGGGCGAACGATGTGGATCCCGCACTGACAGAATGTCACCACTGATAATGGTGCAGTGCCTAATGGTGGAGGGAAAGGGTCTCATTACAAGCATATGATATAATCATCGTGAGCAGCGCGGATCACATGCCAGTAATTCGATGCTTTGGTGAGAGCTATCGTCTGGGGCACAGTCAGTGGCGATGGCAAGCGGCGAGGGGCGGACAAATGCTTCCACCGACAATATTTACTGACGACCTTAGTCGCCAAATGGGAGCCGCTGCCGTGTCGCTCGCCTGCGGATTGGAAGGTCAGGGGTTCAGGTCCAAACGGAGCCAGACTTTTAATGACCTTGACTTCCATGTGTCCCAGCCTTTTATGGGTACCAGGTAAAAGTCCTGGGAAAGTAAAGTCGGAAGGTGTGATGTTGACCACATCACACACCGAGTGTCAATTGATAGGCCTAGCCCTATACACCCAATACAAATTGAAGCGTGGAAAAGGGGCCTTTACTTTAGTCGCGAAATATGCTAAATGAAGTGGGCTAGCGTGTTTCTTCGCCTGCTACGATATTCCAAACCATCTACCGAGTCGTTTGTTGATTATTTTTAATGCCAATACAACGTAAACTTCAGCACCCACTGCTTCTTGAACAATAAAATAAAATAGTTTGTATCTTAACCTTTAGTGTTTTTATTTTTTAAATAGTAAATTACCTTACTGCGCTAGCTAGATAAAAGTGATTAACCGGAATCGTGTCAAACTGCATGACTAGCTAGAATTGTTTAACCGGAATCGTGTCAAATAGCATGACTAGCTAGAATTGTTTAACCGGAATCGTGTCAAACTGCATAACAAGATGAAACTGTTTAACCGGAATCGTGTCAAATAGCATGACTAGCTAGAAATGTTTAACCAGAATCTTGTCAAACTGCATAACAAGATGAAACTGTTTAACTATGGAAGTTTACAGTTAAGTTGTGATTTCTGTCTTTCTCAGCCCTATACATATGAATATTTACGACATGCTTGTCAGAGAACAGCTGACCTATTCTTCCTTCACAAAAACTGGGCACCCGGAACCCACATGTGGAACATGGAAGCTTCCCATCTCAGACAGTAAATAGTAGGGACCGCTCTGTCCTCCGTGCACTGTTCAAGCAGACTTGGCAACATGAGAAGAGACAAACGGACGATAAAAAAAAGATCCAAGAATATTTTAACAGATGGAGAGACTTGTTAAGTTCAATGTAGTTTTAAAGTTTCAGTACGGCATGTTTGGAGCAAGATCATTATCACTCTCATTCTGTGCCATTATGCCATATAGAGTAGGAAGTCTACTCTTATATTCCGTGCTATCGTGTGTAATCGATTCAATATCAGAAATGGAATCCAGTCCGGCACCTTTGGATATAATTATCCGTTGATTGTTATTTTATGCTTAGAAAGGCTTTTAACGTTCACTTTATCGCGCGCACTTTTTTTTTTTTTTAAATTAGGAAGTTTCTACTTCTCATTTAGATCTTCCCCCACCCCCCTCCTTTCAACATGAAGGCTCAGTTCCCAATCACTGAGTGATCCCGTAAGTGTCACACCGGCTCCCTTTACTTCTCCAAATAAATTTATTTGACTGGTTAACCTACGGGACCAGTAAGATTTTCCTTTAAAACTGGCTCAAGGAGGATTTGAAACAATGGCCACTATGTAGGTAGCTACCGGCGCCAGCTACCTCCGACAGCATGACGGGTTACAGACGCTCTAGCTAGCCCGCTGGCCCGCAACGGTTTCCATTTTCCAACTTGTTGGCCACTGACTCAGTTTAGCTGAATGGTCCTGACTTAAAACATCATTAAAATCCAGCATCGTGACCGTCTCCCACGCCCACAGCAACAATCAGCAGATGTCGATATAGAACAGCCCGCCTGTAGTTCTGTCCCATGCGCTGTTTCATATTACTATCAACATCTATATGCCTAGATGACTTGTCTACATGTGAAAGTAGACCACCAACGAACGCCCTACACCTACGACCACCACACGTCTCCAGCCCGACCACACCAACATGGCGACGGCGACAACGGGGCGCCGAAATCGGACCCCGCCTATAAAACACCTCAGACTGGTCACCGTTTTCTGGGAAAGGGCTTAAACGGCACGTCCAAGTCATTCACGGGAGATTTCTCACATGGCAATAGGAAGATCGGCATGCAGCGGACAACCTGAGATCTGTGCGAACATCTATCAAATTTCTGCAGCATATGCAATTCCTTACGGTCCGGCCAAGTCGCTGTTCCCCACCAGGATTGCTTGCCTGTGGGATTAACACTTCATGGCAAATTAAACCACAGCCAATCTTAGAAACAAAGTTCAATCGCACAACACAGTATTATCAGAGCACTCCTATGATTACAAAGTAACCTGTAATCCAATGTGGCGATGGGATGTTTATATTCTGCGGTTCCTTTTTTGCTGCTTTCTACTGCACACAGTCCACACCATGTGGCGCGTGGCGTCACATGGCGTCCACTGCCATCTTCTCATTTACTTTCCATCATTTCTGACACAAATGTTCCTCGATCTGATGATGCCAAATTGTCCAGGAACTTTTCTCTCTTGGTCTCTGACTGTCTCTCGTCTTCTCTGTCTTTCCCGTTACCACGACCACATGTCGACGCTTCTTTTTATGAGTGCCAATCAATATATATTTATATATATACACACACACACACACATTAAAGACTAGACATATATATTATAGATCAATCGGCTGTGCCGACCTGAGAGATAAGGTCATTTTTCCGTTAGGGCCTGCACTCACGACCTTCGCATCCGTATGGATGAAGAAAGAAGAAGAAAACAGAAAGAAGAAGAAGAAGAAGAAGAAGAAGAAGAAGAAGAAGAAGAAGAAGAAGAAGAAAAGAAGAAGAAGGGGGAGGAGGAAGTCTTCGATAATCCATTCAAACTTTGGCAATTCCAATATCCGCTCCATCACCTATATGGATTACGTTGCTTATAACTGTGCCGCCAATAAGTGACAAACATACTTTAATAATATCTGAATAAATTGGAGTCTCTCTAGCGAAGTGGCTAAGACCTCGAGATCTGAATGGCATGGATTCGTTTACCAGCTGCATCATCTGGTTTAAGCACTGGGCAAGGGAGAAAGAATCGGTGGTGGTATGCTTTGTGCGGCGTACTCGGCAGACCCAATTATGTGGAATAAAACCTATTGCACTGAAGTAGACCCTCTAAACGTTTAATCTATTGCAAGACATGTGATGTCAAAGACTGGCCGTCTTGTTAAAGAAGCAACCAAAAAAGCCTCGACGAGTAGGCTGTGTAAAAAAGAACGGACAATTACAAAGTCTCAGGTAATTACAATGATGTGAAGTCTCAGGTAATCACAATGATGTAAAGTCTCAGGTAATCACAATGATGTGTAGAAAAGCACAGAAGATGTAAAAGAAGGCGTATGTTGGTGATAAACAATACGTACAAACGTTAATTAGCAACATAAAGTGAGATCAATAAGGCAAACACCTGGTTATTCGTGTTGAAGCCTCACACATCAAAGGTGCAGAGCTATTTATTGCGCGTTTTTAAAGGATGTTCCTTCTTTCTGTGGTTTACTGGTTGCAACCACTGAAACCAGATAGACAACATATGTCGAGACCTTGATGCAACTCGCGTGTGTTATATTACAAATGCTCATTATCAAAACATAAAAGCTTGCCCGGGATATGCCGCAACTCTTCCTTTTGAATTAGTGGTTTAGGGTGGGAGAGAGTAAAGAGCTGAGAGAAAAGGAAGATGAGAACAGATGAGAGGAAAGGAAGATAAGAACAGATGAGAGAAAAGGGAAGATTTAAGAACAAATGCGAGAAGGGGGACGACAGAATAGATGAAAGAAGAGGACGATGAGAATAGATGAGAGAAGAGAAAATGAGAGAATAGAAGAGAAAAGAAGAGAAGAGATGGGGAAAACTTCTTCACGGGACGATATGCTGTGGAAAATGTGATAAAAGCATAGTTTGAAAAGAACATGATTCGAAAATACAACTACAGTGCCATTTAGGGACATTACACTGCTGACATCTGTTTTTAGAACTATGAAGATCAATGAATCAACACAGGCAGCTATTTTGATCCGTAGCTTACCGTGGATACCAAATCAGTAGGAAATAAGTGCACATTAGATGAGCTGCTGCTCAGTTTGCCACACATTTGGGCTGCGCCAACAGAAGTGACACTGTTGTAGTGTAGTGATGGCCAACCTTTTATATATATATATATATATTATTATTATGTTTAGGTCTGGGGGGCTATTTTTCATTTCAGGTCTCACTTCAAAGCTTCCAAAATAAAGGCTGGCTACAGTGTATCTGCTGCAGTCTCTGGGATTATTTTGTGGCGAGATCTAAATTTCTTCCACTATAAGACGACCCTCGTAACACTGTCCAATAACCACGAGAACGCTGTTCCCGCCGCGGCAATGGAAGGCTAATACTCCTCCAGGATCAAGAAATTATGAAACGCATTCATTAACCTCCAGACTTGTTCTTTCGACCAAGTACCACCAAAATGATGCTTCTGTGATTTAACTAGAGACAGTAAAACAACGCTAGTTTTTCCAAAACTAAAAATGCTAACGGTAGCAAAACCACAAAAGAAACAGTGTTTTGAAAAAGGAATCAACATCATGGCACACGGGTAGTAACTTATAAGTGCCCCGTTCTTGCTTCTAACTCAGTTTTGAGTCCGAAGAAGCTCAGCACCGACGAGGATCATGAAATACTTTGGGTAGATTTTAGATTTTTAACTCACAATTTTTGCCGAGGCAGCGCTGTAAGGCTAGTCTTTTCGATTTCTAACTGCTAAGGTATTTTTTTTACGTGCGCAACAATGCACACGGGCGTCCGATCTCACTATCCAGTGACAGGGGAGGGGAGGGGGGATTACTAAACGTCCAAGTCCACGGTAAAAAAATTCCAGCCCTAACCGTGGATTGAACCCGGAACCCTCAGCACTAGAGGCGGACACCATGCCTCGAGACCATGCGGCTCCTTAAAAGAAATGGGGAAAGAAGAAAGAACTGACGCCGAATAAAGGAAAGGAAAGAAGCATTCACGGAAACAGCTGTGCCAGAGAACAAAGAACAAGAACAATATGTAAATGACAACAATCATATCCCATAAGCACCTAGTTAATGAAGGCAATCCGGCAGATCATTCACTCATACATTTTAAGTAGACATACAGATAATTGAATAAACACAAATGGGTTTCAACGCTGCACACGTCAAAGACCGGGTCGATGCTGCCATCTTTAATTAGACCGCCATTCAGCAGTCGGAATTACCACAAATTTGCATTTAATTATCTTTCTATGTAATGACGTTTTCAACTGTGTTATTATTTCTTGGGGGACGCAATGTGAGTTTTCTTGAGCTAATCGTCGGGATGCGGTAGGTGTCACTGAGCAATGCGTCCAGAGGTGTGCGCAAAGTAGTTTGCACTCCACCCTTGGTGTTCTATTTATTATCAAGAAATATGTGTGGGCCACGTATAATCAATGTGTACTTGTTGTTATATTAGTATTTGGCTTTGTCTGCCCCTTTTTAGGGCCGCGCCAGTTAGCGTCCTTGCGCCCGCCTGTAATTTGAACAATCTTCTTCGCGTTCACCAGCTAGCTCTACACTCTGGTGGAAAGTTCTGGTTGCTCGTCCACTTCTAAAATGCAGTCCTGCTCCAGAACCTGAGCGTTGCGTGTGCATCAGTTTTACAGATCTGATTCACTTGAACCAGACTGTTGGTTCCTTGCCTCTCAGGCAGATGCACTCTGACTTCAAAGGAAGCTCCCCAATTAGTCGACTCTTACGACATGCTTATGGGTAGGCAGAGGGTCTATTCTTATTTTCCCCACGATGGGGCCCCGGAACCCACACGGGGAATTTGAACAATCGAGTATTATTCTAACTGAGGACAGTGTTGTAACGACAGGCAGGTCTGACAGAGGAATCTGATAATTATGTGTACTAGAATATTGCGCAGTCACAATGAAACGCGACTATAATCTAGCGGTTTGGTAAACTACCCATCCCCCTATATATATATATATATATATATATATATATATATATATATATATATATATATATATATATATATAGGCATATATATAGGCAAATTTGGAACTATTGTTTTTTGAATGCGAGAAACATATTCTTGATTGGCTGCCTTGACAAGAAACGCGTCTAAGAACGAGTAGTCACTGGCCGCTAATTTCCAATGCTACATCACATGGTTTCGTGGGTAATGAGATCAGTGAATTCTTCTATTCTCGGATAGCCCAGTGTGTGCAAGTTAGTTGCTCACTGAGCAGGGACATTTCATTGCAGTTGGAAACCGTAAAGAATAGGCACAAGCCGAAGGCCATTTGACCTAAAAGAACATCTTACCTAGGGGTGGACAAAACAGACTGCTTTTTACTCAACTAGTCTTGTCAAAGCAAACACTGAAGTCGGACATTACTGGCATTCTGACTTGCACAGAGACGTAAACAGCGAGACAGCAATTCGAAGGAGGAGGCGGGGAGAACGCTGGCTGCAGAAAGAAGGTTAGAAGAAAACAACTTTTTTTTTTGTAACTGGCAAACATAACCAGGCAGAAGACATAAAAGAATAATGAAAAGACGGAAAATGGGGGAAATCCAACTACCACAGGGGTCATGGACTGGAAATCCGTATGTTGATCCCTAAGTGCCCCTTTCTCCTCTTCAAGCCGCCATAACAACAGTATGTTCACGCCGACAAACCCATAGTGAATAACTCAAGAACTTCTATCGCGGTGTGCAGCACTGACCAAAACTATGACGATATAATACGCGCCTGGGGTCTCTAGACACCAGCACAATAGTCACCACATTCCACCCATCCATCCTTTCTTAAACAAACCTCTCTTCAAAATACGCAGAATCTCTCTTTTCACCTCCAGCATTTTTAACCCTTATACTATATAGCAGTACTCTTTTCTCCCCCACCTCTTAAACTAGGAGAGGTATTTTCCCCCATTGCTTTAAAATAGGTGAAATAAGAAGATGCGGTGTAATTCACACATTCTCCACTACCATTAAACAAAGGATACAATGGTGCCCTGTGAGTGATTCTAACAAACAGAAGAAAGATTGGGTCCAAACAGCCGTGCTTGCGAATCGGCGCGGGTTTTGTTTGGTTACACGGGCATTAATCACAACAGCAATGGATATTGATGTTTCCAGTCAAGTTTGCCGAGCGGGGGAAAACACAGCACTAGCTTGGCACTTAGACCCGTCCGCAGCGCAGGTGCCGCTGCCTGCGATAACCTCGACTTGGAACAGCGGCCCCAGGTCATTCTACTCGTACCTAGGTTTAATTAATTCTCCCAGACACATACCACATCATGATGATAAATCTGTGTTGATTACTGTGTCTTGTTTTGAAAATTAGGAATTTGTGTTTGGATGGTGGAGTTGAGCACACCTATGGGGTGGACTCGCCCGTTGTGACACCCGTCCATCAAAGCCGGCGACTGCAGGGGTACACGCGGTATGCTCGCGAAAATATGGACTGCACCGAGGCAGGGGGGCCATTGCTTTTGGTAGGGAGGACCTAGTCTTTCCGTGCTTCTATCTGATAACGGGAAGGGCATCTGTGAAAGAATGTTTTCAGAAAAAGAACAAGGATATGCAGAGGTCGCCAGCACGCACAAGTGGAAAGAAGGAAATCTTACTGGATCCATTTAAAAATAAACAGTACACAGAATATAAATGTACGACGAATGAATTGGATCTGTTGTTAACTAGGATATTTTCATCATAGACAGAAATATTTCCTATAAGGCAAAGCTAACAGAAAGGTTAAGATAATAATTTTTTTTTTATGAAAAGAGGGGGGGGGGGAAGAATAGAGAGGGTGGAGAGAGAGAAAACGCGCGCACTTAATGCTACATAATTGGAAAGAAGCGAACTGTGTTCGTAACTACAAAAGGCATAATTATAGTGCTTGGGTAAATGATTGTTCTTAAAATTGATTGTTTATTGTTCTTGAAAAGCTTCAAATAGATCTGTCGTTTCTCTTTCTAATGGAGTGCAACACACACGCATACATACGGACATATACAAACACACACTGTACGTTCGTGTATGCACGTGTATATTTGTGTGTACACATGCTATGTATGTCTGAAACTTACTGTTTCCCCAGGACGATACAGCCTAGAATGGACGCTGGAAAAGTTATAGAAAGTAAAGGTGACTGGCGTGATATTTGCACTGATACATGATTCATCGAGTGACACTATCTATACAAAATAAGGCTAACATCGTATACATACAACCTTTACACGCACAAATACACAATCTTGATGCCCAATCTTTGTCAACAGCTGCCGTGGAATATTAATGTTTGTGGTGTGAGACTTGCATATGGCCCTAGTTGTCTATTCCTTACCTACAGGACTTATTTCACTACCCACAAGATCACACTAAGCAGCTGTTCTTGAAATATACTCTGACCCAGTGGTCTACAACCTTCCTTCCGCCCCCTCCCCTTCCCGCCCCCTTTCCCCCACACACGACAAAATGTGAGTAAACAGAGGACAAAAGGGAAACAGACGGAGACACACTTGCTGCTTTTATTTTTTTTTATTTTTTATTTATTTAACAACTAGTTTACAATTTTTTTTAATAATTTTCTATTATTGAAACTTAGTATAAAGGATTATTACAAGCACAAATGCACTCACTGTGGTTTTGTGGTTGGTGGTCATATTAAACAACTTAGGTTATGCTGAAGACACCGTCTTGATAGCGACCGTGAGGAAGAACAGAAGGGACTGATAGATACAGTGGTGTAGAAACCGATCAAATGGGCTTCAGCTTGAATAAAGGGAAGACAGAACAGAAGTAATGGTAACATCAAAGAAGAAGAAAACACTTACTAAATGTATAATAAGCGTCAAAAATGTTATTTTAGGAGGACAAGTAAAGAAATTAGGTACCTATGACATGGATAACATCAGATGGAAGATGATGTATCACAGAGATTAAAAGAACAGGACAGGCTAAAATTGAATAAATTTAAAAAAAAAATTTTTAACATTTTATGCACCAAACCCAGGTCACTCAAAGACAACGCCATAGGATTCTTGACAAAGTTTGGCATAGCACATGGTACGTATTCTTAACCGAACTGGTAAAGAACAAAAAGGATCCTAGATCTTGAAGAGACTAGAACAGAAGCGCCGACAAACAAATACAAATTATGAGAGGGGCGGGGCTGCTAAAATGTTATGCAAATTTAGCGGGGAAAGGGGGGGGGGAAGATAAAGAGCCGTAAGGTTTGTTTTAGTAAAAGTACCTTTCCCGCGCTTTCGGGCGTATTGGGCACAAAGGAATAGATCCTTATTTTACAGCCCGATCAGCACTCGGTTGATGATGTGGTCAACATAACGCCGGCCGCCTTTAATTTCCAGGTTTTTACCTGCTACCCATTTAAGTCTGGGTCGACCTGGAAGCCAAGGTCCTTTTTTTTTTCTCCCAGAAGGCGTCGCGTCATGGCGGCTCTCGTTTGTTCAAGCACTCAACAGTAATAAAAACCAAATAATAATATGTTAAATTGCAAACCAAGTATATACTTGAAACAACAGGCGTATAAACACATGGGGTACCCTCCCCTACCTTTCACCCCCATCAAGAGGACAGATTACCACAACGGGTAGAATGAAGCTGCACCGCGTGATGGATGTTTGAGGAAATAAACACCAAGTACGCGCAACAAGAGTTAAAACGGCATGTAAATGCACGGGGAAAGATGCACCATCAAGTACATGCAACAAGAGTTAAACCACAAACTAAACCCGCGATCTCTATTCCCTGATTTAACCGCTCCATGGCCGTGGAAAACAAGATAATATAAGTAAGCGCTATTTTCTTATTTAAGGGGGCGAAACCACTCATTCTAAATAACTCCAGGCTCTTCGCCTGATCACGTCACAGGGCAGGAAAAACGAGAAGCAGTCTGAAGTTTACAGGCGTGTGTATCAGCACTGGCACAAACATCAGTTCCTGTAAACAGTGTGCAGCAGAGAGACCTTTCCAACAAAGGGGAGGAAGCGAACTGGTCGCCGCAACGCATAGAAACATGGCTGGATAAATGAAAAGTCATCTGGCCCATAGCTTAGCTGACCTGCCTTTTGTAGGCTAGAATCGAGAAACTAGCCTGTTGTGACTGAAAAAGACAAGAAAAAGGTGTCTGGCATCTTGGCCGATTTCTGGCTTATTTATTCCCTATGAGAAAAGGAACCCCCACCCCACTTTTCTCTCAATGTAAAACATCTTTTTCTGGTCATAGATACATTTTAATTCATATTAAAACCGTGTGACCTTATGTGCAGAATTAACATTATTATCATAATAATTATAATTTTTAAAAAAAATAGAGAAACATAATGTGTGTTCATTGTGAAGAAAAAGTCTCATTTAACTAATAAGATGAAGGATATTCAACAGAAAGTGAAGTTTTCGACTGGTGCTCAACATGGCTCAATAAAAGAGCTTGCTGCCGTTGCTGTGACGTGTTTAATCAGATGGAGGCACTATTCCTGAAAAGATGTTCTCTCTTGTATCACCGGCCAAAACAAAAGCCACAGGTAGAACCCAGCTGCAGCTTACGGAGGTCAAAGTGAGAATAAAAACAAAACTGCTCTTATCTAACAAACGTGGCAAGGACTTTATGCATCCCCTAATTACTATGTTAACAAGAGGGTGTCTAATCACAAAGTGTCTCGTGTTGGTTTCAGTGGAAACGATAGTGATGACCTTGATTTGGATCGGTTCACCTGTGTAGTCTTTCTGATTATCACGGACGGAATGCAGTCCAATACCTTGGGCCTCTCCCATTAATGACCGCAAGAAGACTAGACGATTAAACAGGAAATGTGTTTTAATTGAAAAGATGATGTTCACGTCCCCCGAAGCAGATATAAGCATGAGTTTTTTCTTTCTATGGAGCCGTCCTCTCTAGGTGTACTTCCGTACGCCTTTGTAGATAGTCGTGGAACTAACCCTTTCTTCTTTGTTCACCGGCTATAGGCTGCGGTGGACATCCTGGTTGCGAGTCCAACTGGACATTTGGCTTTATGCCAGGGCCTGAGTTATATGAGTGCACATGCTTCTTTGGGCAGTGGGTCTATTCTTTGTTCTCCAAATTAGAGTACCAAAATCCACACGGAGAAGATGCCAATCTCAACAAATCAGTGCAGAGCAACAGAATGGATACGCTGTTAACTTACAGATATCCTTAACCTTCCCATCATGGAATCATCCTCCTCCTGTTGTGCCGTTTATAGGTCCCCCTAGTGATCCTAACTTCTTATTTCTTCTTTGTTCACTCACCGGCTATAGGTTCCAGAGGAAATCCTGGTTGCTCGTCTAAATGGACATTTGGCTTTATGTCACGGCCTGAGTTGAGTGCACATCCGTTTTACTGGCTTATTTGCGAGCAGTGATTGTTCCCCGTCGTTCGGGTAAGGAAGCCTCCAGTTAGTCGACTCCTACGACATGCTTGTTGGAGAGGCCGTGGGTGTATTCTTATAGTCCCCATAATGAGGCTCCGGAACTCACACACAGGAAGGATCAGTCTATTCCTCCACTCTGCTGTATCCTGCTATCGATAATCTTGCAAGTCTTATTTATAAACAGCAGACGTATGTTCACACATCAAAACTAGATCGTTTATGCACTCTATTATTACAGTTATCATCACCACATTCGGTCTAATTTAGTTTTAATTGAAGTATCCCTAAACACAAAAAGTAATTGAGTATCAAAGATAAGGTAAGATATGAAAACCCAAAGACAGACACACAAGCGTACACACAGGGTAACAAATAGAACAAAACAGAATGAATAACACCAATATCACCATCTATAACTAGGAAGCCCAAAAGGGCGAGTTTCTTTACAGGAGTCACCAAAATTAGAACTAAAAACATGCGATGTTTCCCTCAATAGACACAAGAAAAGAAACTGGATGCAGCATTAACAATTAAGACGTAATGTTGTGCTCGCCCAGGGTTGTCAGAAAAAAAAAAAAAACTTCATTTTATGTCAAACCATTACCCAAAATATGCCAGAAAATGCCAAATAAAGTGTAACATTTTACTTACTTCAAATCAAAAGCTCTAGAATGAATTCTTCACTGTCATCCTCACTGGAACCAGTGGAAGACACAGCGTAAACCTTTTTGGATGTAAAATCTTTAAGCGTTTTCTCAGATGGTATGAAGTCTTTGCAACATTTCTTTGATATCAATAGTTCTCTAATTCTGACAACTGCATCAAGAAAATCCAGTTGTATTTTGTTTCTTGCTTTTGATTTAGTTGAAGTAACAAGAAAGAATATTCTCTCAACTACAGCATTGCTAACTGGCATTATTAAGCAAGTAAGGGCGAAAGTGGCCCCATCGCTTTAAATGCCTGGTGTCGAAGTCCGCTTATCCAAAATCTTCACTGTTTGTAGGTAGTCCATCCTTCTTAAATGTAGCTTCTTCTTTCCAGTCGATAAGAATCAATTTTCTGTACTGTTCTTCTATAATACTGATGTTTTCTGCCAAGTGTAAAAATGGTAGCTCTGAAAACTGTGTCCTTGATACTTGATTTAAAACTGTCAAAGGGCTCAATTTTGACAGATTTCGAAATATATTCTCGGTGGGAAGTGTACACGTAATTTGACTGAGAGCTTCCTATAGCACACACATACATCTTTCTTTAACATTGTTTATTTCTATCTGAGCTTCAGTCCCGTTATTCGTATGTAGAAAATGCAGAGTGATAATGAATGGCAGATACATCTGAGCTATACACACAAAAAAGAGACACATCTTTAATTCTGGACCATACCGAGTTCTTGCACCCGATCATGTTTGAAGCGCCATCTGACGCAAAAAAATGCAATTTGTAAGACTGTGACCACACATTTTGATTTCCTTATTAATCAAATTAAATATGTTTTCTCCTGTAGCCACTAGCAAGGAAATTAAAAAAAGAAATCTAGTAAATATTTAATTCTTCCTTTCACTGAAAAAAAAAAAAATAATGCACAAGTGCTTTTGAGTGGAAACGTCAGTCGACTCATGCTTACAACAAGTTGCAACTCTGCTGGTTTAACTTTATCATTACACTGTCTAGGAGTTATTGTTGTAATGAGCTGTGACTGGCTTTTTGACGGAGTTTTCATCCTGTGTTTTTCTGATTTTTCATGATTTGATATGCTACTAATTCTTGGTTCAACAGTGCACTGACACAGTTTACAATATGCTGCCTCTGATCCGTCTGAAGATTTTTTGAGCCATTGAGTATATTTTCTCCCAATTACTATTATACTTGCGATTGCTGTCATAAGATGCTTTCCGTTTTTTTTTTTTTTTTTTTGGATGACGTGGCCATTGGTAAAAGTAATAAAAATATTATTAAAATCTATCTCACAAAAAACTAGGTCTATATCCTATATATTTTCTGTCCTCAAGTAGTTTCTGAACAGTCTGAATCACATGGTATCAGTGGTGGGTTTTCGTTTTATATCTCGCATTTATCAACTAATTTACTAAAGTTATCAAACCAAAAACGTTTGGAAATAAATAAAGAAAGTAAAGAACCCTTAACAAATGGCGCATCGGGCATTTGTTGCTAGACTTGTGTGTGCATAGATAGTTGTGATGTTCTCAACACAATGACAGCCGCCTTAACTTCCTAGTACATCTCCTGGTACCCAATTTTAGACAGCGTCGAACTGGGAGCCAAGGTGATTTATTTCCTCGGCCACTACGGATTAGAACTCAAGAACAAGACCTGCCTACCAGTCGGTCTGGCCACGGCTAAACATGTGGAAATATTGGCTCCCAAATAGTGACACCCCCCCCCCTTTTTTTTTCTTCTTCGTTTTTTTTTTTTCACCTCCCTTCTCTGATGGGCTTAGACAAAAGAGAAAGTAGAACATCCGCTCTAGTTTGTGCAACGTATTCTATTTCAACAAGTGAGGCGGGGCACGGTGCTATTATGATGAACACATGGATACCCGAGGACGACTGGAGCCGGCTTCTGTGGGTAGCCAGCCAAGCAGAGCAGGGTATAAACGTGTCAGAATCTCCTCGAGCATAAATTAGCTGCAGGCAGCACATGGCACACAATCAAACCACCAATGTTCAATTTGTACGTCAGTGTTTTCTTTTCACAGCCTGGTTATGGTTTCAAGAGTCCCTCCAACAAAAGCGGACTCTAATGCCAGCAAAGCAAGAACCGTGCACACAGGGCAACTACTGGTTCTCTATCTTAATACAAGTAACGCTTCAATCTTACAAGAAATGCAACCACTTAAAAAAATATATTATCCATGTCGTGATAAAAGTAAAAGAATGATTTAATCTTGCAAACCACGCAATCATTTTTCCTCTATCAGGGAAAAAAAAGAGAAAGGAAATAAGCTAACATTTAGCAACAAAATACTTTGGTAATAAATAAGTACTTGTAGCGTCTCTGGTTCAACTATTCAGTTCTCATTTATCTTTTTATTCTTCGATACTGCTATTTTCTTCATTTGCTGCACTTTTAGCCACATGCTGTCAATATGTTATGAAGAACGTCTGAGCTTATCTTGTTTATGCTCCAGTGAGGGATGGAGGGCAGAAGAAAAGGAACGAAGATTATTATTTTATATTGTATCCTGTGTGCATGCCGGATTCATACTTGATGAGACCCTAAGACACATAAAGCCCCGAGGCCCCTATCATTTTAGATTACACCATCTTCTTCTTCTTTTCTCTACTCCTGGAATGCCTCGCAGCGTCGGGGGAGGAAGAGACCTCTAGAATGGGCTCTTCTGTTCGCTTCGTATGTAGTATTTTGCAGTGTCTCTGATATTTCTGCAGCCCAACTTCTGCGTGGTCGACCTCTGGGTCTGTTGCTACTTTATCTGTATAACATTGCTCTATGTGGTGTCCTGTCTACTGCCTATCTTGTAACATAACCAAACCATTTGATTTGCTGTCTACCTGGAAAGTTCAGTATTGGTTCTGTGCAGATTCTCCTCCTAATATCATCGTTCCTAAGTCGATCTTTCCCAGTTAAACCTAACATAGCACGTAAGCAATCCATTTCTGTCGTGACTATTTTCCTTCTGTCTGCTGAAGACAGTGTCCATGTTGGACATTAACAGCAGAGCGTTGGTAAGAATACTGTGTTAAACAGTGTTATTTAAGTGTTCCTATTCACATGCTTGCTTTTTAAAATTGGTGCCATTTTGCCTAAAACTTGATTGCCCTTTTTGCATTAAGAAAAGTTTAAAATATTTGCGCCTTTTAACATATTGATATGGAAATATGCCGCTGTTTAATTTTTATTAAAAGAAATAATAAAGTGTTTGCAAACTCGCAGCAATTATATTACATAATCCTCCAAGATTCTTTAGTCAGAATTCGAAACATTTTTATAAATTTACAATATATAAAACAAAAATTGCAATTAAAATATAACAAAATTGCGCTAGGGGAGAACTGTGAGGCACCTGCAGGTTGTGAAGCCCTCAGTTGAAGTTTATTTACCGAATACATGAGTGCGGCACTACCTGTGTGATTCTGTCAATGTCCAGCATACACCTCTGACCTCTCTCGTCTTGTCGTGGTGGGGGTTTCCCTTAACTCTTTCTATCCCAAGGAACGCACAATGTGTGATAGGCTGTTTATTCTTTACTTGTATTAACTATTGCATTGTGTCTGATTGCACTTCGTTTATTTAGCCTAAAAATACTACAGAAATTTGGCAACATTTGTTTTATACAGTACACAAATATGGTTTCGTTGTCATTACTGTATATTAGATTGACTGCAATAGAATAATCTAGTAGTGAAAGAGTTAACGGCACAGTGGTCAATTCGTTTGACTCATGCTCTGAAGGTGGTGGGTTCATTTCACAGAGGCAATGTTCAGTTCACGAGTACAATGTTTTTACGGGGAGCCCTGGTGATCGTCGCTGGAGCTATGGAGGTCTTCCTTTGTGCGGTGCTCCCGACGTGTGGTTTGTTCTCATCTAGGGGAGAGACCGAACCCACCTGCTCTCTCTGTCTCTCTCTCTCTCTCTCTCTCTCTCTCTGTCTCTCTCTCTGTCTCTCTCTCATCAACCACCTCTTCCATCCAACTTACTGCCACGCGTAAGTGAAGAAACATTAGCTAATAATACAGGGAACGACGAAACAGTCTACAGATTAACAACAATCTTTGAAGCACAGGCAACGTGGGACAGTAAACTGTCAACAAAAGCAAACAACAGACAATATATAGCCCATAATTCCAATTCAAGAGTAACAAAAAATGTAGGACTTTATTATTGACAAGAAAACATTCATTATCGCTAAAACAAGAGATTGCAAACTATTGTCACATTCGCTCTACAGCAACCCAAACCTGCACCAAACACCTCCGACCATCACTTGCCCATACACAGCCACAAAGGCCAGTTTCAAAAGTAGTCTTTTGTCATACGCCCGTCCGTTGGTCTATTTAATAGTCCAAATTTATATCCGGAGTTGATTAGCCGTTGTTTTTGTTTATCTGACTGATGAACTGTGTCAAAATGTATATAAAGGCTCGTGCATCTCGTTTATACGGCCCTACAGCTGACGCGTTCCGTCTTTCACCTGGTTTCCCGCGTGTTTACAATGCTGTCAACAAACTCGCATTGAACAATGGCGATATGCACCTGACAAGTGCCCTACGATTCGACCGACTGCCCGTGACTATAAAACACCAACTGCAGCCAATCACACAGATTCGCTAAGCTTATCAGACTGTTTTAGTGATGCATTTAAACACTTGGCGTTTCAAAGCTAATTCCTACATTAACCGTTTCTCATTGACAAAGACTTAATATTGTATTTGCTGCGATTGTTCAAAATCGGAGACAAGTAAATACATATACGACTAAACAAGCATTTGTTTGCACTGTAATTTCTTAGAAAACTCGTCAACTGTTTTCAGTCTGTACTTTCTATAGAATTTCTAACTGTAAAATGCCAAACACTTAGGCGTGAGATGTTTAGAGCGTTTAATGAAAGCTGTCTTAAACTGAGAACTGTAAAATGTTTACAAAGCATAAGTGTACTGTGTTGAAATTTGTAAACATGTAAAACGCTAATGTATGTAAAACGCTAATGTCTCTCAAACTCGCATATATAATACACATTATGTGAAAAGGAACTTATTGTGCGATGCTGAATTTGTTGGTTAACTCTTGTATAGGACCACGCTATCGCTGTAACTTAAGACTGTTCTCATGTCTATATACAGTATAATGGTCGTTTGTTGTTTCGTGTTTGCAGTATTCTCCTCATGTCCCTGATACCAATACAAATGGGAAGCAATACTGTAAGCCACTTTTTACAAAATAACAATTACTAAATTGTTGTTTTGTATAGATTTCACCCCCCCCCCCCCCCCCCCCCCCCACCGTTTACATTTTCCACATCTTTACCGCGGTAATTTGAAACAGCTAAATCACACTTGCTATTTACCCAGAACAATTAGTTTTTGGTTTTTTTTTTTTTTTAAACATTTAGTGTCTATGTCTTATGTCCTTACTATCTACACATAATAAGTATAGTTTCTTGTTTCACTCTAAAGTGGAATCTTATCTCGGGTTCAGTCAAAAACCGACACCACAGCGGCTAGCAAAGAGTTCCAATGGTACCAGTAGCAGCTGACGGTGTGTCGGTCTTGCCTTTCTACTGAGTATCGGCCAGATCCATTCGTCGTTCACCGTCCTACGTCCTTGCTATCCACAGAGACTAGGTATACTTTCTCGTTCGACATACCAGTCTTCAGCTTGCGTCCTCGCTATCTACACTGAACAGTTTCCTATTTCACCGTATTTCTCTTTTGTCGTGTGTCTTCACTATCTACTTTCAAAAACTACAGTTTCTTGTTTCACTCTTGCAGTCTTCGTCCTGCGTCCTCTCGAACATGTTACCATACAACCACTACAGACAGTACCGGTGTTTTCCGGCAGGGTGTTTGAAGTGTCAAGAGATTAAATGGCCGCATTCCATGAGTCGCCAACCATTTCTATCGTAGACTTTTTGCTTTAGAACGTTTTACTAGCTACATCGGCCCGGGAGGGGAGGGGTGGGGCGGCATCTGATACCCACTGCCAACATTCTTTTGTTTGGCAGTGCTAAGGAAGGAATTCTCCGAAACGCCGGAACTCTTAACGTGAAAGCGCATCGTACTCAATGCCTCAAAGACAGGACTACTTGAATCTGCTGGCTCTCCACTTCTTGCACGGTTAAGCACAGTTAGTGAACCTTTTACCCAATAACGTGACACTTGCCCCGGGCTTTACAGAACAGGAAAACAGCTCTTTCTTCTCGGTCATTTGAAGAAATATTTTCTGAATAACAGAGATTTATCGCTGATCTCAACGAGCCGGCTGGGTGCTGAGGTAGCGAAGGATCTCAACAGCCTGTCTGAGGGCTGAGGTAGCGCAGGATCTCAACAGCCTGCCTGAGGGCTGAGGTAGCGCAGGATCTCAACAGCCTGCCTGAGGGCTGAGGTAGCGCAGGATCGCAACAGCCTGCCTGAGGGCTGAGGTAGCGCAGGATCTCAACAGCCTGCCTGAGGGCTGAGGTAGCGCAGGATCTCAACAGCCTGCCTGAGGGCTGAGGTAGCGAAGGATCTCAACGGCCTGGCTGGGGCGAAAGTAAGGCAGGATCTCAACGATCTGGCTGGGGCGAAAGTAAGGCAGGATCTCAACGGCCTGTCGGGGGGGGGGGGGGGGGGGGGGGGGGCGAAAGTAACGCAGAATCTCAACGGCTTGTCTGAGGACCGAAAGTAGTCCAGAATCTCAACGGCCTGGCTAGTGGCCGAGGAAGCACATAATCTCAACGATCTGGTTGCTGGCTGCTGGCTGAGGGACCGGGGTGGCGCAGAATCTCAACGGCCTGGCTGGGGGACGAGGAAGCACATAATCTCAACGATCTGGTTGCTGGCTGCTGGCTGAGGGACCGGGGTGGCGCAGAATCTCAACGGCCTGGCTAGTGGCCGAGGAAGCACATAATCTCAACGGCCTGGCTGGGGGACGAGGAAGCACATAATCTCAACGGCCTGGCTGGGGGACGAGGAAGCACATAATCTCAACGGCCTGGCTGGGGGACGAGGAAGCACATAATCTCAACGGCCTGGCTGGGGGACGAGGAAGCACATAATCTCAACGGCCTGGCTGGGGGACGAGGAAGCACATAATCTCAACGATCTGGCTGGGGGACGAGGAAGCACATAATCTCAACGATCTGGTTGCTGGCTGCTGACTGAGGGACCGGGGTGGCGCAGAATCTCAACGGCCTGGCTAGTGGCCGAGGAAGCACATAATCTCAACGGCCTGGCTGGGGGACGAGGAAGCACATAATCTCAACGGCCTGGCTGGGGAACGAGGAAGCACATAATCTCAACGATCTGGCTGGGGGACGAGGAAGCACATAATCTCAACGGCCTGGCTGGGGGACGAGGAAGCACATAATCTCAACGGCCTGGCTGGGGGACGAGGAAGCACATAATCTCAACGATCTGGCTGGGGGACGAGGAAGCACATAATCTCAACGATCTGGCTGGCTGGGAATGTGGCACAGGATCTTAACGACCTGGATGAGGACTGAGGAAGCACATATGCTAGCGCGTGTGCCTGTTGGCTCTATGGTCAAGTCTATTAATCTAAAAAAAAAAAAAAAAAAACAGCCCTAACAAAACTTAAGGAAAGCGCTGGGATGAAATGTATGTGCTTATTTTGATGTGCTGTAAAAGCTGGTCTTCATAAGTAACTTTTTACTCATTTTTCTGATAAATAAAATGTCACGTCACTGTCTATACAAATGTAACGTCATTTTCTTGTCAGCATCAATCAATCAGGTGCGCGCGTGCGCACAGACACGCGCTCGCATACACACACACACACACACACACACACGCGCGCGAGTGATCACTGGAAGCTACACTGGGACCTCCTGATGCAACCAGAATACACCAGTGAAGTTATCTGTGCTGTAGGGCTCGAGTTTAACACCGGTGGAAAGATAAGTTGCCACTACTCCGTATGACAATAAGAGTGTGCATGATTCATAACCTCCCTTTAAGCTGACTGATAATGCGATAATGGTTGTAAGCCGCTACAAGACCCCCGGAAAACACAAGCCGCGAGCACTGATATGTTGCATGTACAAGTTCACCGAGTTGAAAGCACTGTTGCGTTACTAGATAGATATGAGTCACCGTCTTTGTTCTTCTGTGACTGGTAATTTGCGATTTCCCATTGCCGAGGCTGGTATATCTGTAGTGCGCCGCGTTTGTTATAGCTGTGGTGCACCCAGTCTAGATCGTGTTCGGACTAACTGTGTGGTTAGTTCCGTGTCATTTACAGGACGTTGCAGAACCAACCTCAGCAGCCCAAGGCTCTTGTGTGGTTGCTCTAGGCAAATTTACGTCCAGTAGTTTGCCATTGCTTCTGGACGGTCGGCTTTCTTGATATCACTATCGAAACCAACTTAAGGCGCATAGCCTGCAGCTGGGATCGAACCCGACCTCCCGGCATTCGACCAAGTTTATACTGGATTAATCAACAGTAGGAGCCAGCATGGGGCTATCCATGTGTACAACGAAACTGATCGATCACTTGCATACTAATTTCATCGACCACGCAAGGACACAGAAAGTTCTTGGTTGGCCAACCGAAAGATAAGACCCTGACTTGGGAATGGAACTCGGAAGCTCCAAAGCAGTAGTGCTTCAGGGCCACAACAGACACTTCCTTTAGAGCAACATGTATCACTGTCTCTCAGATTTCTCCCCTTTATCACAGACATCATAACCAATTATCTCCACCTGCCGGGATGTTTCGCTTGGTCTTTCCGCATTCTACACTTAATGCCGAAAATAATCAAGTGTTTTAAGGAAACAAAAGTGATATTAAACAAGAAAGGTGCTATTTATGGGCCTGGCTGCCCTGTGTGCTGACTGGCGTGCTAGAGGTTTTATGTTCCCTTGGTCTGCATTCCCATTGTCACAAATCTTAGTACAGTTTTAGTCTTTTCTTGGCAATGTGACATCTAACGACGTCTGATGTCAACTTGGCTGACGTGTCCACTGTTATGTGATAATCGCAGTTAGGGTACTTAGAGAAATGCCACATTTGTCACCGCCTGCATACATAATTTGATTAACCGTTTTAGACTGACAGGTGGTGGGCAGGTATCGGGTGTGTGGTGGGTTCGAGTCCACTGTGCTAAGAGAATCGAATAAAGCTCTAGTATGGGAACTGATAGTATAGAAATGTGTACATAAAGGACACAAGACCGCGCTCATTAAAATTTCTCAACTTGAATATGAACGACAAAACATGATGATGAATTATAATGAACGATGATGAAGCAGAAGGAGACAACAGGAGGAGGAGGAAGAGGAGGAGCAGCAGCAGCAGAAGAAGAAGAAGAAGAAGAAGAAGAAGAAGAAGAAGAAGAAGAAGAAGAAGAAGAAGAAGAAGAAGAAGAAGAAGAAGAAGAAGAGAAGAAGAAGAAGAAGAAGAAGAAGAAGAAGAAGAAGAAGAAGAAGAAGACCATTTACGTGTACAGTTCTAAATTCTAAAATGTTTTAATGCCCGGTGACTATGACACTTTATAATGCACCTACCCCTGATGTCGGCAAGCAACAAATCCACAT
Source organism: Candidula unifasciata (assembly GCA_905116865.2). NCBI lineage: Eukaryota > Metazoa > Mollusca > Gastropoda > Stylommatophora > Geomitridae > Candidula > Candidula unifasciata. Next base: position 1,620,593 of record CAJHNH020008476.1, read on the forward strand.
CGAGCACGCGCACACACACGCGCGCGCGCGCACACACACGCACACACACACACAGTCTCTTACATTCTCCCATCTGCCAAGAATCACTGGCGCGCATACGCACAAATACTTTCAATGAAGAGTACCGGGCACTGGGAATATAAGGTCGGACACTGGGAATATAAGGTGCAGCGCTGGGAATATAAGGTGCAGCACTTGGAATATAAGGTGCAGCACTGGAAATATAAGGTGCAGCAATAGGAATATAAGGTCCAGCGCTGTGAATATAAGGTCCAGCACTGTGAATATAAGGTCCAGCACTGGGAATATAAGGTGCAGCACTGGGAATACAAGGTCCAGCACTGGGAATATAAGGTCCAGCACTGGGAATATAAGGTCCAGCAATGGGAATATAAGGTCCAGTACTGGGAATTTAAGGTGCAGCACTGAGAATATAAGGTGCAGCACTGGGAATATAAGGTCCAGCATTGGGAATATAAAGTGCAGCACTGGGAGTATAAGGCCCAGCACTGCTCAGCTGATCACACGTGGTCTCGCACGAGGAGACTCATGTGTGTGATCGTCGTGAGGTCCGAGACACCACAGGTTCTCAAATACCTAAACGTCATGTAACAACCAGTATTTGAGAAGACGCCGACTACTCCTGTGAGTTTACCGGCTGTAAACTCCGGCGGAAGGTTATGTTTGTTCGACAACATTAAAGCCAGTCTTGTCCGGTTTGCGTGCACATTCCTTTTACAGCTTACTTGTATTCACTTGATTGTTGATTCTTTGTTTTTTGGAAAACACCCCTAATCAGTCGACTTTTACGACATGCTAGTTAGCGGGCATGCGTTATGGACTTCTAAACAGAAAGTATGTTGCCTAATCACTCAGCAGAAAGACAACTTCAGAAGCAGCAGGTCGCAAGCTAACACGGCCTTCTGTACAAACTGTATATGAAAAGAAAAAACCAGAGAAACAGTGGCAGATCTCAAGCTAACATGGACTATACAGAAAGTGTGATGCTTAGTCACCCAGTTGCAATGCAAAATATTAAGATCTAAATCTGATTAAGGCACAGCCAAGATCGCGAATTGCCTGAGGATTGTCGAACTTATTAATCCAACAGGTAAATGTTTCAGCGTTAAAACTATCGCCTATACACAGGTTGATCTTCTTGACTGAAGTCTGCCCCGACAATATCATACATGTGTACTTAGGTTGAAATTGATAATGAGATGTTACAAATGTTAAGAACCCTAATATTTGTGTGAATTCCGTCCAGCCTCGTTTGGTATCCCTTGAAACAGAAGGGCAGGTGAACTCACGAAGGCTACAGGGAACCCAATGCAGCCCCATCATGATCTAAAACTGAAACTGAGACTTAACTGGAGAGAGCATACACATTACAGACCACAGACGTAAGACGACATAAAAATATTGCATCCTTTCAGTTGTTCGAATAGACAAAGTATATCTCAAGGCAGGGAACAGACTCGAGCACTTGGTGACAACTGGTCAAACTGATGGACACAGGGTAAGGGGAAAACAAGGAGTAAAATATGTTGATGGCTTGGCCACATGCATAGGGTGTGACAAGAGCACTGACCTCATCCGTGATTCTGTTTGATCGTGTATGATGGCGAATCATGACCACTTATGCTTATCAACATCAAACATACCTACGTTATTTCCCAGGGAAGGTGTGCTAGCGGGGTTTTTATTTTTATATACTGAAATGGTGAAATAGGGAGCAGTGGGCCCCCCCCCCCCCCCCCCCTCTTCCAAAAAAAAGTTTAGGTAACATTGATTTGAGGTAATAGACGAACTCCTCCTTTCTATACCACAAAGCATATGCAGTATTGTATGTAGGAATATTGTATTATCCATGAAGCATGATTCCATATTCCGCCTGCTTCGCTACCTCTAAAGAAAAGATTAAAACAAATACGTTTGGAACATAACATTCAGGAAAAGCTGTTAGGTCAGTAAAGAAGTGCTCTGTCTGTCCTCCTGTAGGAGTTTCTCCTCACAAATAGGTGCCAACCAATGCTAAGGACTGGTCTGCCCTACCATAACATGACCTTTTCATGCTGCATTTCCTCTTTCTAGGATAATGCTGGTATTTTGCTTACAGCAGGGCTATCTAAGTTTACTCAGGGGCCAACATTTCTAACATGTGGATCGACACGGACCAGAGTCATGAGCCCTGGCCAATGATTTGTGGGCCATTTGCTAGGCTTCCGCAGGCTACCAGTTGAAACTGCCCTGCCCTAGAGTGTCCCTCCGCCCGAAGCCTTTGTCACAAAAGGAATGTCAAGTTTGGCATAAGCTGAATATGAAACGTAAATGATGAACTGTTAATTGTATGACCTTATAAGTTGCTACAAACTTACAACGTGTTGAATAACAGAACATGAAACATCAACTAACATGCCTTTAGGGGGAAATTTCACCTGCATCTATGAGTGACGACCTGTTCATTACAAATTACTCATGAAACTATTCGCTGAAATGAACAATCCTGTGTCTTGGCGCTAGGCTCAGATTTATGGACCGGTGAACACTCATTTGGTGACGTTGTTAGTACTGCGCCCGCCGAGTTTAACTTACTTTCATTAATTTATGAAACTGTAAGCATTAATGAACTGAAATTTTAAAAACTAAGATCTCAGTTTTTGAGTAGTTAATTCATAAAATTTAAAAATATGTGAATTAGAGTGACTTAATTTTGAAAAGTTCTTGCAATCAGCGTGAAATTAAGACTGTTTAATTAGGATATTTTACCATTAGTAGAAGGATAACTTTTGGAAGCCCTGACTGGTTTCAGACGAAACAGAAGCTGACCAGACGCAATATTTACATTAAAACAGTTGACAGAAAGAGCAACAGAGTATGATAAAGACATGCAAAGTTGCATTTAAAGACCAGGAAAAAAGCATCTGACAGAGTGGATAGGAAAATGTTGTACAACTGCTTCAGGAGATTGGGAAACAGCAAACATCTAAATGAAGTGTGTAAAAACTTGTATATATCCATCAAAAGTTGCATACGAACAAAAAGCAGGTACACTGCAACCTGTTGAAGTAAATTCAGGAGTAAGAAATGGATACGTGCTATCTCACTTGCCTTTTATAACATACATCGACAATATATGTAAAGAAGCAGACAGCTAAGAAAATGATATCTCAGAATTGTTATTTGCAAAGGACCAAGTATTAATAGCGGAAACTGAAAAGAGTTTACAGAACTATATAAACCAAGTTAATATTTAGTGTGAGAAATATAACACGAGGATAAGCATTTATAAGACAGATGTAATGGTAATAGGTAGACAAAAAGAAACCATATCGGTAGACAAAAAGAAACCATATCAATTAAAGTAAAAAACAAAAACAAGCGAACTTAAATATCTAGGGACATTTTTCACCTCAGATGGAAGAATAGACAGAGAAATAAACATACGATGTGCGAAAGCAAATCAGGTTAGGAGACACTTATCACCGCTTCTGATGCATAGAAAGACACCTCTGTCAACAAAAGCAAATCTCATAAGAATGGTTTTTTGGCCGACATTGTGCTACCAATGCCAAACATGGACCCTTACTACAACTAATGAGCGGAAGATCATAATAGAGATGAGATGTCTTGGGAGAGCTGTCGGTGTGACAAGAGATACAATCAAGAATGAAGAAATCAGAAGAAGGCTCGGACTGAACCAGTCATACACTTCATTAAAGAACAAAAAATGAAATGGTTAGATGGTTTGGCCACTTGAGGAGAATGCCCTGGTACCAACTGCCACAGAGAGCCAGCCATACTGAAGAAATATAATGATTACAGATCAAGGGGAAGACCGCGCAATTCATGGAGCGGAAATCTAACAGAAATGAACACCAACATGTACAATGCACTGGGAAAAGCGCATAAACGATCTCCCCTCCCCCCCCCCCACAATCGGAAGTAAAGTGGTGGAAGAGAAAACGAAGAATTGGGATATTTTAAAGACAGATAAGTAACACTGTTCTGATTCAAATAATAATTACCATCAAACTGGTAGCGATAGTTGTATGTGAATGGAGAACAGAAAACAGAAGGTGCTGAACCTACTAGTTAGTAGAAAGTTGCCACCGTATGGGCGAGTCGAGTCGCTTGGCAGACAATGTGTGCACATAAGAGAAGAATGGTTGTATACTTACAGGCAGCAGGTCCAGCACGCATCCGATGGTACAAGGCTCCGGGAACAAGCAGGAACATATAGACAGGGCTGGCGCCATTTTGTCCAGCAGCAGACTGCTGCACGTTGAGCACATACTGTCCAACAACACCATGTGACTGGCCCTGGGCAGTCCTGCTACAGCGGTTCGCTGACGCACATGGTTCTTGTGTAGAACTCTCAAACTCGGCTAACAGTTGCACGTTTACGAATATTTCCACACAGGCAAAATGTTTAGACACTCGGTTCCGATGACAATGAACACGATCTACTTTTGCTGCCAAAGAGGCGATGGGCGGACGATGTAACAACTTACAGAAAGTTGCCTTTTAATGTCCGGTGAACTGTTTCGTAGCGCTATCGTTACAGGTTTACGGATTTAAGAACAACACATTCCTCATCTGTGAGTTTCATGGGATAGGGGAAAAAACCACATGAGGAAATATAATTAGCCATACACACTCTCTAGTTACATCATCTTGTGTCTAGTTAATTATATGTTTGAGACTAGACAGTCAAATATAGAGCTGTGTATAAATAGACACATATATAGGTGTGTCTAGACTGTACAGCTGTGTCTAAGCAGACAAATGCAGCTGTGTCTAGACAGTCATACATTGAGTTGTGTCTAAATAGACAAATATAAAGCTGTGTCTAGAGTCATATGTAGTAGAATTGTTTCTAAACAGACACATAGTTACATACAGAGAAGCGTCTAGACAGACATATATGCAGACAGACATATATGCAGCTGGGTCTAGACAGTCATATACAGAGTTTAGCATGAACAGCCAGGTACACCTTTTACTGTGATATACGAATAGCCAGGATCAGAGTTGTATCTAGACAGATACAGAGCTGGCTCTTTAGGATCAAATAAAATGACCTATCGATAGCCTAAACTATTCACACCCAAAAACTACACATGCATGAAATAACGCACATACAAACCTTACAATCTAACATACAAACTAATCAACTAAATAACTGACTTGGCTCTATGACATAAGGAAGGGGTGGGGGAGTGTTTAGCAACGGCGATAGTCACATCGGCTTAAATCGTGAGAAAGTTGTGTGTTACACATGCTTTGAAAGTCAAAACTGCGTAGCGCAACTGTCGGGGAGGCGAGAGAATTAGCAGTAAGTAAGTAGTAAGTAGAGTGTCGGCTTCTGTGTTTTAGGCGTTTACTAATCATCCCTCACAGAAAGCCGACCATTCAGTAAGGAGTGGCAAACTACTGAAATTAAAACTTCCTAGTATGACCAAAGGCATAAATGCTAGCGTTGGTTCTGTTACGTCCTTCAAGACATAGGCAAGTTTTGTAAAGTAAACCGATTACCCTTTTTAAGGGCATTTTGTGTGAAGTTAGTCAATGACCCTTTTTAAACCAGTGGCGCACAGGAATATGATGGTAGACATCTGTGTATAGACCAATGAACACTTGGTGTGTAATGTGCTCAACATCACACGGGCCGCCGTTATTTTCCAAATATTACCTGGCATCTATTTTAAGACAGGTCAATTTTGGTCCATTAAAAATCGAATGGATGCGGACTAAAAATCCAGACATTTAGATCAGACGGCGAACGTCTAGCCACTACATTAGAGCGGCTCCAGAATTAGCAGAGCATATCTAAAGATTGTATTCTTATCTAAGAATACTCCAGAGCCACCAGGAGCGGTCAACAAGTATGTGTGTATCCAGTGTCGGGTGACTGTCCACGCGGAGGTGGGGGGAAGGTGAGAGAGAGAGAGAGAGAGAGAGAGAGAGAGAGAGAGAGAGAGAGAGAGAGAGAGAGAGAGAGAGAGAGAGAGAGAGAGAGAGAGAGAGGTCTTCACGGGCCGCAGAGCCAAGCCCTAGCATAGAAAGATCATTAATACAACTGCCAATGATCCGTAGGCCACTTGCTAGTCCTCGCGGGCCGCCAGTTGACTAGTACTAGTCTATGGCAAGCATACCAAACTGGCGGGCTGCATGCGGTAATTTCAAGCACACCTGCGGCCAGCACATAGGAAACATTTTGCAATAATGTTTATTAAAGGCTAGGTATGTTGCGTATCCTTTACAGGACGTTGCAGAACCAACCCAAGCAGCCCCTGGCTGTTGGGTGGTTTCTCTAAGCAATTTACGTCCAGTAGTTTGCCACTGCTTCCTGGACGGTCATCCCACTGACACCACTTTCGAAACCAATGCAAGGCGCTGGGCCCGCAGCTGGGATCGAACCCGGTACCCCGGCATTACGAAGCGTTCGCATCGACTTAGCCACAGAGCCGACATTCATTAAAGGGCGACCCCAATTAGTTGTCGTTCGTGGCCTCCATGACAACAAAATGTGACCACAGCCCTCAGGGGACGGGCCCTCAGCTCGACTGCCTGGTCTACGCAGTCTTTGCGGCTCTGTGACTAAGTGGTTAACGAATGCAATTAACTTTACGATCCTCGATTACTAGGGTTCGAGTTCCGCTGCGAACAGTTTGCAATTCTTTACGAAACTTCTCTGTCTGTCTTTTCCTTTTCCCCGTTTCCTGCATTTTCAAGCGCAAGCCGAGTCCAGCAAGTTAACGGTCCGTGTCTCTTTTATGAATCACGCCTTCTGTTCCTGTTCTTTCTAAGCTGCTGTGATGTTTAATGTTGTCACACTATTTACGTTTTCCAAGTTAACACTGCTTATAAGCCGGATATCTCTCGTGTTCCGGTCTTGTGAAATGTCTGTATATTTGTTTTTATTTTCGCCTTATTCCAACAAGAAGAAGAAAACTATAACATTCAAATTCAAAACGCCCCAATTTCGTTTCCCTTTATGTTCTAAGCCCCACCAGTTATGTCACCACCTGTGTAACTACCACAGAAAAGAATAAACCCTATATGTATACACCATCGATCTACATACACCTGGGCTAAACACCAAGAATTATCCTTTCCACTGATCGCTGAATTTCTCAAGAAGTCGATGTTAAAACTGCCCAATAAATCCGTGACCCGCGCGACAAGTCCCCGTCGCCAGACAAGAGTTAACCGGGGATGAGGTGCACATATATTGCTGAACTAACTGCGTCAGTTCGCAAATTAGGTTGGTTGTCGCCGCCCTGATTCGTGAATGCGGCCAGCAACGACGAACGAAGAGGCCCGGTCTTAGGCGTAAAGCCGCGTCGATAAAGCTAGCATTAATTAGGAAGCTGTCACACTAATCCCTCATACAACAAATTAATTTGTGGCGCAAGGGTAACTCGCACCTTGCTTTAAACGTGTCAGCCACTTTGTTATTTCACGGCAATGTCATTTGTCACAGGCCACAACTGCAACCACTCATAGCAAAACAGGTTTTGTTATGTCCAAAACGTTCCATTCTCTATGGACACTTCTTCTCAACGTTCACCGGCTGTTCACTCGTTTTTGGTCTTTTGGAATTCAGTCTCGTTCAAGAACTTGAGGTTTCCGTGCATATCTGTTTTACAGTTCTAGCTTTTTCCATATGCAGACTGTTATTCATTGCCTCTCATGCAGATGCACTGAACTCCGAAGGCAAGCCCTAATTGATTACCCGACTCTTGCAACAAGCAGTGGATTAACCCCATATATCCACACCTACAGGCACACACACACACACACACACACACACACACACACACACACACACACACACACACACACACACACACACACATGGGGACCTAAGCGCGCTAAGTTAGAGCCAGTTGACAATGAAATGCCTAACACCAGTGGAGGTGCGGAGGCATATTATCATAATAGAGCTAATTTAATCCAGTACAAATGTATGTGGAAAGGTGTACGGAATAGCGGGTGGCTATGTATGGCCTGGGAGAAAATAATGTGAGAAGTGACCGATTAATATATGATGAGTCACACAGCATAATAGGTACACCTTTTGATCGAAACTTCCGACTTGGTTCGGATGTAAGTTAACCATGTTTGAATTCCCATCTTTGTTGTTGTTATTGGATGTCCCAAAGCTGCTGAGTTATCCTCTCTTGCTGGTACCCCTATACATGTTATCAAGGTCTGTGAGTGAGTGTGCACTCAAAAACCAGCTGAGATGTTACTGTGCATCTTTAGCTTAATATATGTCCTCTAAGATTTAGAGTTCACTTTAGTCAATGTTAGGGTTAGTTGCGACGTCCTGTAAAGAAAGGATATACAACTATCTGTAATCTTTGTATCAATTCTCTTGACTTTTCTGCGCACGTTATCACGTTCTCCAAATGTTTCTGTTCGTCCAGTATTACCTCCCTACACTTTACTGTGCTTCAGTGTCATTGGTATCCATGGCTTAAAGGTTACAAATGTGGTTTCTTACTTCCGAAATGATCCGGCTGCAGAAATTCTGCGTTAATTTAAACAAGGCTATAAGCGTCGAACGGTCAATAACGTAGTGGTAAAACTACTGAACATGAAATGTGTAGATAACTTACAAACAGCCAACGCATTCTGAGGATTGTAAAGGATCTACAACTAACTAAGCAATGCTAAGTCAGTTCTTCAGAAATTACGTTACATTCTAGATTGGTTTTCTAGAAAAACACAAGCCCTGGAAAAAGACTTAAGTCCAGTAGTAGACAAACAACCAGTCTTTTCGCCGCATTTCACAACCCATCAATGCGCAGACGACCAAGAAGAAGAGGGAAGAAGAGGGAAGAAGAAGGAGGGGAAGAAGAAGGAGGAGAAGGAGGAGGAGGAGGAGAAGAAGAAGAAGAAGAAGAAGAAGAAGAAGAAGAAGAAGAAGAAGAAGAAGAAGAAGAAGAAGAAGAAGAAGAAGAAGAAGAAGAAGAAGAAGAAGAGATGACTAGACTATTTTATTCATCCCACAGATCCCATGTTACTGTCACAAGGAAACCTGAGAACAGATCATCAGACCTGGTCTGTCTGTAACTATGCCAGACTATTACGGTAACATAAAACAGCAATAAATGCGAACCATTAGTTATACCGAGTACAGAAAGTATGGAATTACATAAAAGTTAAAGTTGTAGAAACCTGTTTAAAAAACAGAGACGGTTTTTAGAAATGGATAATCTGTTGTCAACTAGTGAAAGTGCGTGCAGAAGGAATATCACAATGTATGCTCCCTTAAAGATAGAAATGCATCCAGAAGAAAGATTCTAGATTGGGGGGAATCTACAACCGGGGGGGGGGGGGTATTCACAGCCCTAAGTATATACAATGTATACAATGTGAACTGCGATTAGTGACAACCAGAAATGGTTTGGACTGAATACCTGAATACAACAAACAAAATCTCCAGTCTTCTTCTTCTTTCGTTCGTTCGCCTGAAATAAGTTCTATATATCAGCAATTTTACTCTTGTATAAATTTCACTGTTGTTGATTCATTCAGTGGTCCACAGAGTTTACGTTCCACTGTTGTTCTTTCTGGCCAAAAGGTTTGCCTTAATGTGTCAAATTCGGCGCAGTCCTGGAGTACATGCTCTGCTGTCTGGGTCACCTTTCCACAGATGCACATGGCTGACACGCCTATCTTGAATTTTGTGTACATGTGGTTACGTAATCGGTTGTGCCTGTTCTGAGGCGGAGGATAATGACTTGTTCTGATCTGAAAATGACCAGTTACAATGACGGAACAGAGGACCTAGACCATAACTACATGTTCCAAAAAAAAAATTACTATATGATACTTGTTTAAAAAAAATATGCAGATATATTAGAGGGAGAAAAAAAAGGGGGTAGGGGAAGTAAGGTGGACGAGTGTAGGAATACAACGTAAACCTGCATACTGATTTCGAAGATCACACTCTGATCTCAATGAAAATTGGTAAAACGGCAAAATGATTAGGGAATACAGAGTAGTAGTTTACTGCAGACATTCTGTATCGACATGGTGACAACAGCCAGTGCTTAACCAATGAACATTGGGATCGCTTGCGAACTATTCCACCCCCCCCCCCCCCCTTTTCCGACCCTTAACAACACAAGTGGGAACTGACGATGATGGTAATGAAGACGATAATAAACAATGGTTCTTTCTATGTCTATATCTGCTGACATCCATGCAAACTATATTATGAGAAACGTCAAACTAATGATCACCGGGTAGATTACGGGGCACCAATAGAGTGGCTCGAGGGAGGGAGGGGGTGGAAAAAAACCAGACCTATAGCTTCTTAGCAAGTATGTCGTAAAAGGCGACAATTGAAGGATTTACTGAAATCGACCAAAAGGCGATAATATCACGGCCACGTTTCAAAGGCGAACATAGTCGCAAAAGAAGAAGCAAACTTAAAAACCTATCACAGGTCTCAAAGAATCAAATCTGTAGGAAATCCAATTCTAGAACTCAGAACTCATATAACTGGTGCAAATGGGGTTATAAGAGTTTATTCTAGCTATCAACAGAGACGGTTACGGCCAAGACGTCTAAGGTTTGGGGGGAAAAAAGTAACAACCAGAAATCCCAATCAGCATATTAAATTAAAGAAAGGTAAAAGGGTAAAGGGACAAGTAATGCAATATATATATATATATATATATATATATATATATATAATATATATATATATATATATATATATATATATATATATATATATTAGGAACACTGAAAGAAAGATCAATGGACATACAAGAGGACTTATATTTGTACTTTATAGATTATACCAAAGCATCTGACAAAGTTAAAAATGAAGAGATGATAAAAATGTTGGAAGACATCAATGTAGACGGGAAAGATCTCAGAATAATTAAAAACATGTACTGGAACCAAGTAGCAGCAATTAGAGTGGGAAACAGATAAGGTACTTTTGAACAAATAAAGCAAGTGATGAGTAAGTCAGGGGTGTGTCTTACCACCAGACCTTTCCTCTCTATATAGTGAAATAATTTTGAGAGAAATTAAAGAGAAAGCAGGAGTAAGAGTTGGAAGATACCATATAAACAAACAGGCGATACAGTTTTGATAGCTGAAAATGCAACTGCTAGATATTCTGAGGATGGAGAGTGCTAAAAAAGGACTTTCATTGAAGATTAGGAAAGCGGAAGTAATGGTTATATCAAAGAAGATAACTTCACGTTGTGATATAACTCAACTGAAGGAAAAAGACTTAACCAAGTCAATAAATTCACATATCTGGGAACAATTATATCATCAGATGGAAAAAGTGTGACAGAGATTGAAAGTAGAATAGGTCACGGGAAAACTGCATTTCAGAAAATGAAACATATCTAATGCAATAAATCGCTATCATTAAATGCCAGAAAGAGGGTGCTAAAATGTTACATAGAACCTGTTCTGCTGTTTGGCAGCGCATCTTGGAATGTTAGTGAACAAACTCTGAAGAATTTAGAAGCAACAGAACTGTGGTTTATGAGACAATTGTTACGAATACCTTAGACGGCCATAGTAACTAACAACGATTGCTTGAAATAAGCTAATGAAAGTAGATCTCTATATACAACGATAAGAAAGAAACAAACATTGTTCTTTGACCACATAATGAGAAGAGAGACAATGGAGAACATCGTGACAACTGGAAAGATCAGTGGGAAAGGGAGTAAAGGCCGACCAAGAGAGATGATGCTGGATGGATTGAAACGATGGCATGGTGGGATATCTATCATCAAAAGAGCTGTTCCAGGCAACCAGGGATCGTAATCTGTGGAGACGCATGAGCCCCTATGCCAGTTGGCAGGACACATGATGATGATGATGATGGTAATGAAGAAGAAGAAGAAGAAGAAGAAGAAGAAGAAGAAGAAGAAGAAGGAGGAGGGGGAGGAGGAGAAGAAGAAGAAGAGGAAGCTCTCAAACTTGTCTTAGTCGCAGCGCTTTTTTTTTTAACTAAAATTTTCGCACGGTGCCATAACTTAAGTTAAAATATGACTATTCGTATGTAAGAGATAAAAAAAATATCGTGTATCTTCTAATATTTCGTGGCGCTTATGTGAAGAGGTCATGGCTACCCAGAGCGCCGTGGCGCACAGTTTGTGAATCACTGCTATAGTCAGTAAAGTGCGTCAAACGTCATGCCTTCACACGTTAACAAATATCGAAAACTCCTGTACGGATCAATATGAATTTTTGCACGTTTCATTTCCCATTTCCCTATGATTTTATAATTATCAACCGCACATGTGCTGCTGTCTTCTTAAAGCAGCGAATTTATTTGATCTTTGACTAATCATTTGTGTATCCCTAAAACAGAGAATATACAGTAATTGTCACATGTCTGGAGGTTGTTTGGAAATCATTTAACAAATGCACCTATAAGTGATAGCATATCCAGTGTGCAATGACAAATCCACACAACTCACGGGAGACTAATCCTGGAGACCACCACTTGAGAATGAAACGAATATGAAACGCGTGCAATTTATGTTTTTTAAAGTTCCTGTTAATCAGTTAAATGTAAGCATGCTGATTATTTGCTTTGAATCAGCGCGCGTGCACGTGTGTGTGTGTGCGTGCGTGTGTCTGTGTGTGTGTGTGTGTGTGTGTGTGTGTGTGTGTGTGTGTAAAACGCAAGTAAGACAATTGAAAACAAGATATTTGTTTATATTTAACAAAAATGTATAAGTCTAACAAGGACATAAAAGGTGATATGCCAAATTTCAAAAATTTTCACAGAATGATTACTGAGTTACAGATTTTTTTTTTTTAAAGTTGGGCAGGATTTCTGGAATGGACTATAAATTATATTTATATTATTTGTTTTTAATTAATGTGATCCGCATTTCCCTATGCCCTATGCGATTCTAGCTGTTTATAATTCTATAGTAATTATCAATATACTATAAAATTTGTATTATTATTAGGGCGGGGTTTAAAAACTAACACAGTCGTGTATCTTTTTGGTTTCTATTAGTAAGATGTACATTTCATATGGCCCACTGTTTGCTAATTTTCATATATTACTGTACAATGCTCACTCAACGTCGGCTCTGTGGCTAAGTCGATGCGAACGCTTCGTAATGCCGGGGTACATGGTTCGATCCCAGCTGCGGGCCATACGCCTTGCGTTGATTTCGACAGTGGTATCAGGGAGCCGACAGTCCAGAAGCAACAACTGGACGTAAAGTTGCCTAGTGAAACCACACAACAGCCAGGGGCTGATGGGGTTGGTTCTGCAACGTCCTGTAAAGGATACGCAACTAACCTGTGGCTCACTCAACATTCAATGCCACGATTGATTCCCAGCATTTCTATTTAAGTTCCTAAATCTGGTGCATCCAATCATAACCTAACATGTTCGTATTTAATCTCAAGCTCAGACCTGGCTCATTATCCCCGTTGTCCTTGTTAGGACTACTAACAACGCTGCCAGCATTTTCCTGGTAACGCCCTCTATACACACAACTATGATTGTTTACATTTTTATCTATACGCACAAGTATGATTATTTACATTTTTATCTATACGCACAAGTATGATTATTTACATTTTTATCTATACGCACAACTATGATTATTTACATTTTTATCTATACGCACAACTATGATTATTTACATTTTTATCTATACACACAACTATGATTGTTTACATTTTTATCTATACACACAACTATGATTGTTTACATTTTTATCTATACACACAACTATGATTGTTTACATTTTTATCTATACGCACAACTATGATTCTTTACATTTTTATCTATACACACAACTATGATTCTTTACATTTTTATCTATACGCACAAGTACGATTCTTTACATTTTTATCTATACGCACAAGTATAATTATGTAAATATATCTCAATTCACACAAGTATAAATATATATTTCTCAATATGCACAAGTATTATTATTATTTATATGTCTTTATATGCTCAGCTTTGATTCTGTATTTATTTCTCTATACACACAAGTATGATTCTGTATATATTTCTCTATATACACAAGTATGATTCTGTATATATTTCTTAATACATAAGTAGTATGATTCTGTATATATTTCTCAATACAAAAGTAGTATGATTCTGTGTATATTTCTCAATACATAAATAGTATGATTCTGTATATATTTCTCAATACAAAAGTAGTATGATTCTGTGTATATTTCTCAATACATAAATAGTATGATTCTGTGTATATTTCTCTATACATAAGTAGTATGATTCTGTATATATTTCTCAATACATAAGTAGTATGATTCTGTATATATTTCTTTATACATAAGTAGTATGATTCTGTATATATTTCTCTATACATAAGTAGTATGATTCTGTATATATTTCTCTATACACACAAGTATGATTCTGTATATATTTCTCTATACACACAAGTATGATTCTGTATATATTTCTCTATATACACAAGTATGATTCTGTATATATTTCTTAATACATAAGTAGTATGATTCTGTATATATTTCTCTATACACACAAGTATGATTCTGTATATATTTCTCTATATACACAAGTATGATTCTTTATATATTTCTCAATACACACAAGTATGATTCTGTATATATTTCTCTATACACACACAAGTATGATTCTGTATATATTTCTTAATACATAAGTAGTATGATTCTGTATATATTTCTCAATACATAAGTAGTATGATTCTGTATATATTTCTCAATACATAAGTAGTATGATTCTGTATATATTTCTCAATACATAAGTAGTATGATTCTGTATATATTTCTCTATACATAAGTAGTATGATTCTGTATATATTTCTCTATACATAAGTAGTATGATTCTGTATATATTTCTCTATACATAAGTAGTATGATTCTGTATATATTTCTCTATACACACAAGTATGATTCTGTATATATTTCTCTATACACACAAGTATGATTATGTATATATTTCTCTATATACACAAGTATGATTCTGTATATATTTCTTAATACATAAGTAGTATGATTCTGTATATATTTCTCTATACATAAGTAGTATGATTCTGTATATATTTCTTAATACATAAGTAGTATGATTCTGTATATATTTCTCTATATACACAAGTATGATTCTGTATATATTTCTTAATACATAAGTAGTATGATTTTGTATATATTTCTCTATACACACAAGTATGATTCTGTATATATTTCTCTATATACACAAGTATGATTCTTTATATATTTCTTAATACATAAGCAGTATGATTTTGTATATATTTCTCTATACACACAAGTATGATTTTGTATATATTTCTCTATACACACAAGTATGATTCTGTATATATTTCTCAATACACACAAGTATGATTCTGTATATATTTCTCTATACACACACAAGTATGATTCTGTACATATTTCTTAATACATAAGTAGTATGATTCTGTATTTATTTCTCAATACATAAGTAGTATGATTCTGTATATATTTCTCAATACATAAGTAGTATGATTCTGTATATATTTCTCTATACATAAGTAGTATGATTCTGTATATATTTCTCTATACATAAGTAGTATGATTCTGTATATATTTCTCTATACATAAGTAGTATGATTCTGTATATATTTCTCAATACATAAGTAGTTTGATTCTGTATATATTTCTCAATACATAAGTAGTATGATTCTGTATATATTTCTCAATACATAAGTAGTATGATTCTGTATATATTTCTCTATACGCACAAGTATGATTCTTTATATTCAATATAAAAGGTGCCACAGAACCAGATTCTATTCAGCCTTGTTCCCACCATTCCTAAAACATGTGATGGCGTAGTCAATATTTATCAATACCATTTCAGCTAAATTACAGTATTCTCGGCTCCCTTCTACAGGTTGGGTGGTTGTTAACCAAATGAAAGACTGAGTTTTTGAACTCCTGAGTTCGATGCAATGACGTAGACTTTTCCCTAAGCTGTAGAGCTCTCCTTCTCCCGGCTGCGCCGAGATTGGTACTGAAACTACGTAGCTATAGAGAGACTTATCACAGCCTAACATGATACGGTGCAACACACAAAAACCTCACGGTTGGCCTCCAATGGAGCATGGGCCCTCAACCAATTCGCGCCAAGTCGTCATATCTGTTGCTTCCTGATTATTCTTCTAGTGGTGTCTTTGTCTCCGTTAATAACTCCAACTGTGTGGGTTACAATTCTACTTATACAGCTATATTGTATCTCAACGTGAGTCACCAACTGTGTCTTTTGTATTCTTTCTCGCGTTTACCGGCTTTAAACTCCGGTGTAAAGTTCTGGGTGTTCGTCCACCTCCGTTTTACACATCTGGATTATCTGTATGCACTCTCAGGCAGATGTACTCAGACTTCAAGGGATGTCCCCAAAAAGTTTACTCCTACGACATGCTTGTCGGGAAGACAGTGGGTATATTCCTGGTTACTCCACAACAGGCCCCGGAACCCACACGGGGAACCAACACCTTTTTTTTTTCAATGAATGGGAATTTGTTTAATTGTCTCTAAAAGTACTGTATTAGTGATTCGGTCTTGCTAATTATTATGCTCTATTCTACAAGGCATAAGTTAAATATATACTTTTATTATTATTATTTTTATTATTGTTGCTATTATTATTAACATAATTATTATTATTATGAAGTCTACATCTCCTGCTACTAACAAAAACACTGATTCGACGTTAGCAGTGAATTAGTCTGAGCTTCACGCTAGATTTAATTTGGTTCGGTTTTTCTCCGATTTCATGGTAAACAGAAACCCTCCTTGCACTTGGCATGCGTGTGTGTTTGTTTCCCCATCTTTACCTGCAGTGGTGTCCCCACAAATGTGTGATTCACCCCTTGAACTAGAGGCTTCTTTCCTTTGTGAAGTTTTAGACCCAAATATTGTCATCTTGGTATCAAAACATTACCGGCCAAAATAACTTGAGTTATTTAGATATTTTTGTCCTTTTCCTCTTATCTCTATGGCGAATTTATAGACTTACTTCACGTTACCTCACTGTTTAAATTTGTACTAGCATGTGTTACATAAATGTTTTAAATATTTGATTTCTTTTAACGATTCTCCTTATCTTCCAGTCGAGCACAGGCTTTCACCTTACTGAGACCAAGTTCCTTTCGACTTGTTCTTAGCTGCATGACAAAGTGCAGCTAGTTTTCTGCGAAATAAGGTAGTCTGTTTCACGTCGACATTCCCCTACGACATGCACGGGACGGCTACGGCGCTTCTAATTTTTTGGGGAAAAGGGGAGGGGGTGAGCTCTCGGTAGTACACAGGCGCGCTCCTGTGTTTTGTGCGCATTACCATTCTTCTAGCGACCATGTAGATCGGACTTGGCTGCTCCAAACACGATATTTCTTTTTAACACAGTGCCTAATTTTTCCTGCTGGTTCATTTTTCACAGCATGACACCATCTGTTGCTAGTGTGTGTACGTGTAGGCTGTAAGATGAGAACACGCAGGAAACTGAGTGGTGTGAGTGAGATGTGTATGTCAGATTATTGTGTGAGAGAGGCTGGAGGTGAATGAAGAGAGAGAGAGAGAGGAATGTGGGAACTGTGCATATTTAAGAGAAGCGGGTTATGTGTGAGAGGTAGAAAACACATTTATACAACACACAAATACCGCAATCAGACAATATAAGAATTAAGGTGAACGAAAAAAAAAAAAAAAAGGAACGGCGGGAGCAAGAAGAACGCTGAACAGCCCAAGGGTCGACGGTCATTACGATACTGATGACAGTTTTCAACAACAACAAAAAGGGACCTCACCGACAATGTAAATTTGTGATTTATTATCGCAAGTGTTGACAGGAGAAACACTTCCAAACTGACCACTGATAAAACTACAGCTCAGCCGAGTACTTTCGACTGGTTGCTGTTTTTGAAGAGTCAGCACTCATGGAAATGCCACGGATGCAGTGACTTTCATTACATTACATTAAAATGAAACTGCTGCATCGGTTAGCTTAAACGAGTTCCGATTCATCATATCTTCATGATTCATGACAAGTAAATAAACATTTAAAAAAAAAAAAGAAGTTAAAATTACTGTGCATCTTAAATTGATCACTTGCTTCAGATCCAAAGAATGAATCGCCATTAATTTTAAAAAAAACGTAAATACAAGTAAAGTGCAATAACTAGTCACATTTCAAAATACTACAGTTCCCAGTTTATATATATATATATATATATATATATATATATATATATATATATATATATATATATATATATATATATATATATATAAGCACACGACAGCGATTCACAACGTATTCAAAATTTAAGACTAGCCTTATATTGACCTCAACTAACTGGTCTTAGAACACTGGCTGGTGGTGCTGTTATTGGTGTCCAGCTACCCGTAACAACACGTAATCCCCTACAGAAAACTCGCGGGCAAACATCACATGCAGCCGAGCTTGTGGTAGAGAACGACCTGTAGCCTCGAGTGATTGCACTCAACTGACGGCGATCGTCATCTGCCAACAACCGCGGTAACAACAGTGGAGCCAGTTAACACCCACCGGGAAGATAGCAGCGACCACTACCGACTGTTTTCTACCTTTCCGCGTGTGAATGTCTTTCCCCTCTCCCCTATTACCCTGGTATTATTTTGACTGCATGCTTTAACCGCGAAAAACTGAAGGTAATTCCTGCAAGCTTTGTGAAATAAAAGTGGGTGCGATATGGAGAGACCTCAAAAATGGGACGAAGGTAGGACTTTCTTTTAATATTCCTGTGAGAACTGAATAAAAGGAAGGAATGGCAATACACGGGGAGCATAGCGAAGATGGGCGAGATACGGTGGCGGTGGGAAATCTGCTCCCTCTCCCTCCCTATACCCCAATCTGACTACGGAGGCTATCTATCATGTCAAAAGCTAAGCCTTGACACTTGACAGCCTGTCAGTCGGAGGGGGAAATCCCACACCGTGAATACTCCACACAGGGGCGAGGGGGGAGAGCACCAGGGAAAGGTATGCAGTGGGCGGAGCCTGACAATGCCACATAGACACTTCTCCAGCACACTGACATGCTGATAGTATGGGTCTGGGAGAACTACAGTGCGATCCGCCCTGTGGATGTTCCCTTCTGCCGCCGAACACATTCAGCTTCGTCAACAGGCAGATAAAAAGATAAATACACAACGATTATCATTTAGCTCAAGCATGAATGAATGAAAAACAGGACGCGTTGCGAAAGAAGGAATCCTGGTCATGCTTCGTCAGTTCCACATTCCGATTCACCCCCATCGCCGGTGGAGAATGAACTGCTCCGGCAGATTATTGACAAGAGCGAGAGCCTATTAGGAGAGGAAGCTGAAAGCAGGTGTCGCAACCTTTCTCTTAACATTGTGACTTTCGGCCGATCTGTCGAGTGTAATGCCCGTGATTTGACGTTAGGGAGGCACGAAAACAGTCATTAGTTCACAGCTCAGAAAGTGCAACGTCGCAAGCATTGGTTTGACAGCTTCGATTTTTTTTTTAAACAGTTGTCACGTGCATTGTTAATATGTGTGCATCGATGCACGCCAATATAGATATCCTATTTATATACCGTGTGTTATCATCACCAGTGTGACTGAACATAGATACAGAATTCTGCCCTGTTTCGCTCTAAACATTTTAGAAGGGGAACAAATTAAAATTGTCGAAAGTCGAGAAGATCGACTTCATTACACCGGGTTTTATCTGAAATAGCCTGATCTCTCCCCCCTCTCTCTCTCTCTCTCTCTCTCTCTCTCTATATATATATATATATATATATATATATATATATATATATATATGCTGAACGGCTAGCCATCTCCCGAAAGCGCCGTGCAAAGCACGAACTCTGTAGCTCTGATGGCGATCCCCGTGGGTCTTAGTAAAAATTGCACGTGTGAGCTGACCCACGAAACCGTGAAACCAATCCACTTTCTTTAGAGCGCGAGGCAAAACCGCTCGGCCATGTTGCCCCCGCCCACCTCAGGAAAACAAATGGACAGGAAACGTGGACACCGAAAAGAAACCCGAATGAAAGAGCAAGAGTGCTGATCTGGATTCCGTCCCTTATAATAAACCACAGGATAAAACAGAGTGCGAACCCTGGCAAAGTGCAATGCTGGCTTCTCTGACTGGGGACAAGAAGTATTTTCACACTTTATTATTTATAGAGATAGCAGAAGTAAAGCAGGTGAAGAAGAAAAAACAGACGGTTGTGAACTAAAGAGGAATAATAAATTGTGAAAATTGTTAAGTCATATACACACACGCGCGCGCGCGCGCGCACACACACACACACACACACACACACACACACACACACACACACACACACACACACACACACCGTCCCGCCATTAATTGATGAGACTGGTATTATTATGACCAAGACAAAAATGTCATCCCTGAAGCAAAGTACGCTATCCAACCAGGCACTATTCACCTATGATTTGGTCAAATTACACATGCCTGGCCGAAGACGAATAATCCCTAAAAAAAATTTTCGACTAGTGCGATTTGCTTTGTTACTATGCAGCAGGGGGCAGAGAGATAGCAGTAAATGTTTTAAACTTTAGATATGATTTGGGATGTTCGGGGTGTAGAAGCCAAGCCATTTTCCTCGCGCTCTGAAGATCGTTCAGTTTCCAATGCCATTTTACAGAGATCCGCGGTGATCGTCACCGCAGATATGGAATGTGCTTCATGTGGCGCTTTCGGCAGTTTTGTGAAGAGATACATGAGATCAAACCTGGTGAAGCTAAGTCGATCCTCTCGACGTTAACCTTTAGTGTTTATCTCGTGCACAGATAATCGGGTGGCATAAGATTCAAATCTGGCCTGGAAATGATTAAAGGTGAAGCTAGGCAGTGACGTCCAATTTCTGATACTAATGATTAGCTTACTGCTAAAAAGTCACAGCACGCGGGCATTCTTCAACGTCGACCCTAGGGTACGCAATTTATTGTAACCTGGCAATAATTACCGACCATAGTGGTCGTAATTAATTAGCTGTGCAAGTTCAGATAATATTAACATTCTTTCATTTTGAATATTGTTTGAGATTAGGGTAAGGGTTAGAGTTAGAACTTACCCTAACGCTAACCTGAAGCAAGATTAAACATTACAGAAAATCTATATATAAACGTATGGTCACCGAAAACAGTAGATTGACGTCATCTGCTGGACTCAGTGTACTGTTTGGCAGGGGTTGCCATGTTCAGCTAAAGATATAGGACACAGAGGAAGAAGGTAGAATGTATCTTCTCTATATCTTTTGTTCAGGAAAACAACTTGTTCAAAGGAAGAAACAGTTTGTAAAGTCTAGTACTGGATATATGGTGCCTATTCAATAATGTTATAGATTTATTCGCATGCGATGGATGTTCTGGTGAGATCACATCAATCATTTATACCTCCTAGAGCATTTTCTTGTATCAATTTTAGGCTGCGTCCATGTGGGTGCGCAGGTCAAATTTTAAAAGGAGGATTTGAATGCATGAGAACTTGGTCAACAAACATTCTTGCTAGCCACACTGATATGTGGTCTCCTACAAACAACAGACACGACTAAAAAGACATTCGAGAATGCGAACGACGATCTCGAATCCGCGAGTTTAGCCTCTCAATTAGTCTTTTGTGTGTCCAATTATTTAAACGCTGATCCTCTTTTTTTTTTCTTCACACTGTATATCAATTAATGCCAACTAACGTCTTTACAGAGACCATAACATCGACAAGCTGATGCAGCCACGAGGGATATAGCCAAATTCAAGATGACACTTTGAATGCAAACATCAAAAATATATTTTTTAAAGAGTAAGCAAATGTCGTCCTACAACAACTACACTCTTGAATACTTATTACGGTAGAATTCGACCACTCTTCTATGCCCAGATGTAAAAAAAAAAAAAAATTTGGCTGAGAATTGCATATTCCCCGGAGCCTCTTTGGCAACTTCAATTCTCCCTCCCTCGCACTTCCCTTTTTTTTTTTTTTACTGTATCCCTGTCATAGACTTCCAGCCCTCAAACCTGCAAACTTCCCAAATAGAAGCACAAACCTCTATTATCTCAGCACCCTGTTCCCGGTCACAGCCGTAGCCAGGACAATCAACGTAAACCGACAACTCTACCGTTCTATGGACAGGCCATCCTTCGGGCTTTTCTTCCAGCCAGGTTTTCACAAACAGCCCCAGCCACGTGACATCCCGGCGTGCCTTTGATTCATTCAGTTTGGGCTAACAGAGCGCTGACACATCCCTGGAATTCCGATGCTGAAACCTGAATTCACGCTGGCTCGCACAATCAACTGACACGATGAATACCAAGTGGTATCACTCAAGATATATAGGTAGAAAATCAACTGTTTACATCTTCATTATTCTGCCGTTTTCTGTCATAGACTCTGCATAAATGTGCACGTATCAGAGGCCATTAATGCATTTTCCATTGGTTAGATCATTTCAACGGCAGTCGAGATCATTCCAATGAAGGCCTGAATCGTTTAGTTTTAATAAGCAATACAGGGGCAACTGTCCGAGTCGCTGGGGAAATATAGGCATGGGAGAGACGCCATTAGCAAAGGGCTGATGTTAAATGGGTAGTGAAACGTGACATTAAACTGTGTATTATATATATGCCACTTTTAGAAGACATGCGGACACTGTATTCAAGCGCGTTTGTCTGCCATGTATTCAGATATGATATATCCTACATCATTTATGTCGATACAATTACGGAAGTCTAGACGATCATGGAGTATACGATGTGGTGAGAGAACAAGTTTAACATACATAAGTGGATGAGGGTTCTCTTCTTAAGTTAATTTTTTTTCAAGGTCATACTGTGTGTGTGCGTGCGTGCGAGGGCCCGTTCGCACGTTTTTTTTTGGGGGGGGGGGGAGGCTATATTATTACCATTATTCTACAAAATCACATCACAACTTCCATGCTGTCCACTAATCCTCTGTCCATGATAAACGTGCGTACATCAGGCCTGGGAGCTATACAGCTCTTAAGAACGTTTCTTCTCACATTAACTAACGAAAAATACAGACTGCAGAAAAATATTCTCTATCAAGTTAAATACTGCCTTAAACTGGGTTATCATTTGTTCCTCTTAAAATCTTTAACACAGCTTTCACGTACTGTTATCCTGGTATCTAAGTTCTTAAACGCACAGACTAATGAAGCGTCCCAGTTTACTGTGAAGCTATACTTTCAGAACACTTGACCCTTGTAATTAACATAACCCTGCTTCAAATATTTACAGAAACATAACATACCACCTCTAACACTGACCACATTCGTCTTTTTTCAGTTATTCGCAGGTTTTAGAACTTAAGAACGTTTTCGCGCGCGCTCGCGCGACTTAGGACCCAATGGAAGGACTAGGCATGGCACATTGCTTAGCTTCGAAGTATTTTTGCTCCAGACAGCGCTTTGCTACTGCAGTCTCCACATATAGAAAGATGCTTACGGTTTCGCTGCCTAAGCTACTGACATAAATGCTTGGTGTAGCACTGCGAACTTTCATTTGTGCAGCGGCTGGGTCGTCGTTGTAATCACTGTCGCCGGTAGCCGTTTTACATGTGCACTGGTGGCGACTGTTGGTTGGCTTTGGCGCTTCTTGTAACTGCCAAATAAATTTACTGCGTATTCGTATTTCTGGACTGTGCCGGACTAATTGTTTGCTCACCAGTTTTTCCTGCGGGTCAATGAGGGACATTTCATTTGATTTTCACTGGCTCAGGAGTGGAACTAGTATGGAGTGACCCGACTGCAGTACCGCTCAAACCTCGACTAAGACACACAAGAAGATCAGGTGTTGATGTGAAAGCTATCACCAACTTTAGAGATGAGGAGGGGGAAATACAAATCACCAGAACACACTAGCCAAATCTGACAGGCTGTGACAATATCACACAACGCTGCCTGCTAACAAAACGACATTTAGCAACACCAGGGGCCGCTCCACCACAGCATTAAAACACCCATTATGGAACCAGCGACGATCATGACATAACAGGCTATTTGCTAAAGCTGCCCGCCCCCCCCCCCTCCCCCAAGAGTTTCACGACCCAGCCATAATTTTATCTGAGGCCGATCACCCGCATCAACAGGACACCTACCATGGCTGCAAACAATCAATCAGATTGTCAGCTGACAACAGTTGAGTTGATAGTTTTAATTGGCTTTAAATATCCCAGGTGAGGTGTAAAACAGTCGACTGTCCTACAGGATAGAGTAGTCATCAACAACAGACCCAACTGATATCCGATGTCTATAGTTGTGGTTTTTTATTGCCAGACGGACAGTGGCGACGGGCGACAACAATTGCATTATACTTCCCGTCTGGGTTTCAGGACTAAATTATAAAGGGGGGAGGAGACCCACTACTTATTAGAATGCCGTGCGAGTCGACTAATTAGGGGTATCCTTCGAGCTTCGAAGTCGGAGTGCATCTGCCTGAGAGGCAAGGAACTAACAGTCTATATAAAAAAAAAACAGATCTGTAAAACGGATGTGTATGTAAAACTCAAGCTCTGGGGCAAGACTAGTCCCAAAAACAGACGAACAACCAGTACTTTCCGCTGCAGTTTGCAAAGAAGAAAAAGGATATAATACAGGACATGAATGAGTGAGTGGTGAGTGAGTGAGTGGGTGAGAGAGAGAGAGAGAGAGAGAGAGAGAGAGAGAGAGAGAGAGAGAGAGAGAGAGAGAGAGAGAGAGAGAGAGAGAGAGAGAGAGAGAGAGAGAAAGAGAGAGAGACGGAACATTAAAATGAATACCCATCTTCATAGATGCCACATCGTCACTTTCCTCTGGTTGTGCCGTTTATACGTCAGAGGGCTCGAAATCTATTCTCGCATTCCGCTCTTTCTTTTATCGACGAATGAAATCTTTTCTAGCCACTATGACCTGTCTCGTCAAACAGTGCTTGTCCTTTGATTTCAGTGCCTGATGATTCTCTCTACCGCGCCTAGCGTTTATATCTAACATTACTTTTTTCCTTCAGTTTATAATTCACAAATACAATAACGTCGTGTGCACCAGCGTGTAAGCATAGATGTCAGTCCTACATAGCAGCTGTGAATCAGTAGTACCCATACACAAGCGTTAGTGTTTTCTTATGTATCCTAGAGAAGTGCCCCTCAACCTTTCATCCAGCAGTGGCCCAACAAAAAAAGCGAAACAGTTTCGCGACCCAGCTGACAGCTAACCAAACACAGAAAGAAAAAAAAAAAGTAGATAGCAATTATTTGTTAAATCCGATGTCACAAACTTACGGTATTAAGGTAATGCGACATCTGCTGCTGCTCAGACGTTAGAAAATCCCATATATGTGGCTGGAGCGTTGTTTCCGATAGACGAAGTGCTGCAATAACATCCGCAAGTGGGCCGTGGCCCATGGGTTGAAGAACACTGTCCTAGAAGGATAAGATATGCTTGTCTTCTTGTCATTGCTGTATGTGAATCCACTTAATAATGCAGCAATTGACATAGGTCATCCAAACTAGTTGGTACATCCTCATGGGCGTCCATGGCCCATTTAGGAGGAGAAAGAATAGACTTACTGCCTCTCAACAAGCATGTCGTAAAAGATTACTAATTATGGGTACTTCCTTTACAGTCGGAATGCATCAGCCAGAGGTGAAGAACCAACAAGTCTTCATACACTGAACAGATCTTTAAAAAGGGGGTGTGTACGCACAACTTTAATTCTGGAACAAGGCAAAGGTCTAGAAGTGGATGAACAACCAGAACTTTCCGCCGGAGTTTATTAAGTAAGTAAACGCCTTCAGGCGTACTGGGCACATAGAACTGGACCAATTTTTTTTACAGACAAATAAGCATTCGGTGTGTGATAAATCACGCCGACCGCCTTTACTTCCTAGCATTTTTTCTGGTGCCCATTTACGGGCGTGTCGACCTGGAGGCGAAGGTAATTCCTGGGAGGGGGGGGGGTCCAGCTCCATCAGGTGCCAAACCCACGACCTTCGGATCCGCAAGCAAGCGTCTAGCCACTACATCACGGCAGCTCACTTTCGCCAGTTTCAGCCGGTAAATGGCAACAACAACAAAAAGTTGGTACCACATCTAGCTTTTAGTCTCATTGACAACACGGCCATTAAAGTTGTACAGTTGATGTTATTGCTGGCTGCATAATAACATTTAGCCTGTGCTAATGAAGCAACTTTTTTTTTAAACAACTATCAGATACAATGATGGTGGCGATTGCGTGTCATATGTTGGCTGAGGGCTAGTATATAAGCAAGATGTAGCCATGTTTTACAGCCTGTGGTGTGACTGGTTGACTACTGATGCGGTAATCGGTTTGGGGGTCATAAAAAACGGATGACATGATGTCTGTGGTAGGGATACATTTGCACTGTTCAGACAGTTATGTAAATGGCTAGCATGCAGGTCTTTATGCCAGCAGCCCATAATAACTGCTTCCCTGTACAACTGACAATCTGAATGCAGGCGCGCCGCAACCAGGAACTAGCAGGGTGTGTTGCTGAACACCCTTCTCTATAATTTTTCAGGGGTGGGGCTCAGGGTAATTAAGGCTCGGAGTGCACAATAATAATAATAATAATAATAATAATAATAATAACAATGATTATTAATTTAAATATAATTAATTACTGTGAATTCCAAGGGCGTGGGTGCATATCCTAGAACTTTTACTCTTCGTTCAAAAGCGCTGAAACCTGAGGCCCAGGGCTCTCATATGTCTTTACTTCTTGAAATTACTCTATATATTGTCTATAGCATACTGTGTGTTTTTTTTTTCTCTCTCTCTCTCCCCCTCTCTCTCTCTCTCTCTCCCCCTCTCTCTCGACACTTGGTCGGAGCATACTAAAGAAATCTGGCCGCACTAAATGACTGCTGCCACTGTGTATACTGCTGCCACTGTGTATATTGCTGCCATTGTGTATACTGCTGCCACTGTGTACACTGCTGCCACTGTGTACACTGCTGCCACTGTGTATACTGCTGCCATTGTGTATACTGCTGCCACTGTATATACTGCTGCCACTGTGTGTACTGCTGCCACTCAGAATGTAAATTCAAGACTTTTTTTCCATAATGTTTTATTTCTTTTCGATTATCTTTTTCATTACAGCGTAAGGTACCAACACAGGCAAGCGCCCCCCCCCCCCACAATAAAAGAATTAGGCGGGGGGGGGGGGATAGAGGGGGGTGGGGTCCCTCACGACCGACACAAAAAGGGGTGTAAGTCAGCGGTTCTCAACCTGCGGGTTAAACGACCCTTTCGCAGGGGTCGCCAAAGACCATCGAAAAACACATATTTATTGAAGTTATGAAGAAGCAACGAAAATAATTGTCTGCTCTGGGGGATCGTCACAACACGAGGAACAGTATTAAAAGGATCGCGGCATCAGGATGGCTGAGAACAACTGGTCTAAGTGGAGCCTTCTAACTACGGACAGAAAGTATCTTTAAAAGTGTGTTAGGCGTGCGCGCGTGTGTGTGTGTACCATTCAGCATATTATTATTAGTATTATTGTTTAGACTATCCTCCGACTAACGGTCGGCAAAGATTGCGACGGCAAAGTATCCAGTCGAGCCACAGTCACGTGTCAATTGCGCGCTTCCGGCTACTAAATGTGTGCTTTTCCGGCGACTCCATGGCTACCGCTACCGTGGATTGGGGCTAAACTAGATGGCTAGGACTCACGAGCAAGGCTGCAGGAGATGCAGAAGCTGCTGCTCGTGTGTCCTAGCCATCTAGTTTAGCCTCAATTCACGCCGCGGTGGGGGCCACGTGGCGGCAGCGGTTGTTGGTGAAAACCGCCGGAAGACCGCAAATTAAGTAGCCGGAAGCGCGCAATTGACACGTGACTGTGGCTAGACTGGATATTTTGCCGTCGCCATCTTTGCCGAACGAAGTCGGGGGATAACCATTATTTATTATTATTACGCTTGTAAACCTGAGCCCATACCTCCGTTTGGCTCCACGGTAATGTTTTCTTGTGTCGATGCGCCTACCTCCACTGTCATGCTTTCTTTGTTGGGCCGATGTGAACCTACAGATTCACAACATATATTCAGATGGCTGTTTTCTCTATTGGCTTCAAGTAAGGTAATGTGAGAGACAGGGCGACAGTGAGGACAGCATATCTCGTCTGGAAGAAGTATGGTATCTCTCGTACACTTACAGCACATCGCATACTGCTGGCTTGAAATTCACCAACAATTTTCTATCTCTCGGGGGTAAAAATAATCATACCAACCTGCACAGTTCAAGGCGACTGCACTAACCATGTGGTTTAAAACCCACAGGTAGCCGACCCTTCATCTACGCCGCATATACTGTGGTAAATACAGGCGATATAGATAGAGAAGAAGATAAACAATATACTCACCACAGCTGAGCCATTTGGGTAGGCAGAGGCGTATGGTGGAAGGAAAAACCCAATCGAACCTGGAGGACCATGTCCGGGGACTGCAGGGCCTGCTGAAGATTTGTCTGGCGAAAAAAAAATTAGGAAAAATAGGATTAATCTACCGAAAGAAATATTGTGGTTGTGAATGATATTGGACATCTCAAGGATCTGAGTGTGAAGCTTCTGGAAAATATATTTGATCCACGTGGACGCTATTCCCAAAACAGCTGTATATAATTATACAATGTCACACCTAGGTATACATCTGTGCTCTCTTTTTTTTTTATTGCATATACTTATTGTTGGTATATATATATATATATATATATATATATATATATATATATATATATATATATATATATATATATATATATATATATATATATATATATATATATATATATACATACATACACACACACACACAAAAAGACACACACACACATACACAGAGAGAGACACAAACACCAGACATAGACACACACATACACAGAGAGAGACACAAACACACAGACATAGACATACACAGACACACACAAACACTAAGAGGTTTTGAAAGAGGCGAGAGCCCGAAGAGAACTTATCCCAGTCATCATTTTTCGGCCATGTTATGAGAAGAAGAAAAATGGAACATGTTGTAACCACTGGAAAGATCTGTGAAAGGAGGGATAAAGGAAGACAACGAGAGAAGATTCTTGACAGTTTTGTTGCATAGCATGTAGATTTGTCAGCACACGAAATGATACATGCTGCAGGAGATCGCAGATTGTGGAAAGGCATGATCGCTGATTGTGGAGGGGCATGATCGCCGATTGTGGAGGGGCATGATCGCCCACGCCAGCAGGCAACTTATCTCAAACATCAGAAGAAGGCAGTCATCATTTTTCGGCCATTTTACGAGAAGAGGGAAAATAGAACATGTTGTAACCACTGGAAAGATCTGTGAAAAGAGGGATAAAGGAAGACAACGAGAAAAGATTCTTGACAGTTTTGTTACATGGCATGGAGGTGTGTCAGCATACGAAATGCTGATACATGCTGCAGGAGATCGCAGATTGTGGAGAGGCATGATAGCCCACGCCAGTAGACAACATATCCCAGACACCAGAAGGAGGTATCAATGCCATGTGGAGAGGCATGATCGCCGATTGTGGAGAGGCTTGAACGCCCACGCCAGTAGGCAAGACACCTAATGATGATCTCTCTCTCTCACACACACACACACACACACACACACACACACACACACACACACTTTTAATTAACAGCACACATATTATCCTCTGGTTTTTAATTTGGAATGATGCATGGTGTCATTTTCAAAACACGTCCTGTGAGTCTTACGACTGAATTAGCTAGAATGACGGGAGAATGTTCTAGTACTCAGATACTGCATGCAGAAATAACGCCATAGTCATTGCAACCGCCTGTCTGATACAAGACCTTAAAAGGGGAAGCACAAAATAATAAATGTGTGACCTAATTTGCGTGTCACAAGAGGCGATAAAGGAGAGTTGGGGTAAGGTGGCAACCGCATCTCGTACAATACTGAAGCTGCAAAATCAAACCAATTATAATCAAGTCTACACAAGGCAAGTGGTGAGTTAGTTGAGGGCTTCATATGAAGTTTAATGGAAATGGGGGAGGAGAAGAAGATGAAAAGAGGTAGAAAAGCATACAGAGAGAAGGACTGAGATGGGCGAAAAAGAGAAGAGGAGACGACACGGGCAAGGGGTGGGGTAGGAGAAGAAGAAGAAGAAGAAATGGCAATACAAAGACTCCATTCCCCCCCCCTTTTTCCTCCACCACAACAATCAATCATGTATTATTACCATACCATGCCCCATAACACAACGCCTGCCATATATTTTCCCCATCTCTAAATTCACTCTGCATAAAAATTTCACAAACGCGCCAATATACTTTCTCATTTACAGAAACTAGCGACCTCGCAGATGGCTTTATGTATTAAATTACACTGCACAAAAGATATCACATTCTACCATACAAGCTTATAGAATTCGTTAATTCCCATCGCCAGCGCTGACGGGACGGTTTCGCGCGGCAACCGTACAGTTCCAATAACTCCTGAAATGATATAAGATTACAGGGGTATTCTCCCCTGGGCCGGGCGCAGGCAAACTCGGGACAAGCGAAAATGGAACTATTTGAGGAAGAATGGGAAATGATTATCTCCAAATCAATGAGAGACAGTGGACAAACAACAACTTGGGGAAATGCAAGCAACGAAGAAACCAATACAGCTTACAGTAA
This sequence comes from Candidula unifasciata, assembly GCA_905116865.2. NCBI lineage: Eukaryota > Metazoa > Mollusca > Gastropoda > Stylommatophora > Geomitridae > Candidula > Candidula unifasciata. The sequence goes on from CAJHNH020008476.1 coordinate 1,651,337, forward strand.
ATGTTTTAAAAACGCCCGTTCTATGTCAAATACTTTAGATTATCTAAATGTTGAAGAAAAAAGACAAAACGCAGGGTAAAATAAATGCACTTATAAAAGGTATCTTTATTTAATAAAGAAAACAACAATGAAAATATGGCAGCACAGACTTCACAAATCATCAAAACTGGCTAGTATGAATGCCTGTAGTAAGGAGAATGTATGCAATGATAGTGTGCCTGTTTAAAACGTATTAATAAAAAATAATGCTCGCAAAATGTCCCATACATTGATTTAGTAATAGGGGATTTGAAATGTTGAAAATATTACATAATCGTATCGTGCCAAAGATATTTCAATTATGGTAAATTAAAGAAATTGTGAATGTTCTTTGTAAACTTGGGAGGCGCTTCGAGACACGGAAAACGTGGAATTCTCTAGGGTACATGTGGCAGTTTGGTTAGATTAGCCGTCTTTCTGTCAGAAAACCTGAGTTTGAAACCTTGAAAATAGGTAAACAACCCAACACCAGCAATGATATAGTGAGTATCCAGAGATTGTTGCTAGGTCAGCTGGGTGTCTCCAGACATGGGAGTTTGGTTAGTAGTAGACGGAGATCGGTAAAAGTAATTACATGCAATTAAATGACAGCTATTTGTTATAATGTGATGTAGAGGAAAAGTTGGTGAAGGTACATATTGGGGCTAGAGGAGGTAGAAAAACAGAAGACTAGGCAAGGGAAGATAATAACTAAGGAGTGCGATGAAAAGGAAGAAAGGTGTATGAGCCGGAAAAGTAGAGAGAGGTACTAGAAGAGAATTCTAAAAAGTGAGATGAGAAGGGAAAAAGGGAAACAAAATATAAGAGCAAAGAGAAGCGAGAAGATGAGAATAAGTAGATTAAAGTAAAGGGAAGAAAGAAAAATATGGAAAATAAGGAATAAGAAGAAGGGAAGGGAGGAGACAATGAGAATACAAAGTTGAAAGGGAAGATATAAGATAGAAGGGGAAAGGGTGGGGGGAAAGAAAATAAGAAGATAGAAGAGAAGAAGTGACAATATGTGGAAAGTGAAGGGATCAGAAACAGAGGAAAGAAGAGGGTTAAAAGACTAAAAAGGATGAGAAGGGAAGAAAGGATGGAAGAATAAAGGGAAGAAGAGAGCAGAGAACGGGTATAATTTCTTAATTCAACTGACTTACCCATGACATCTATAGTGCCATTTTACCCAAGCTCATATTTGTATTCTTTTTAGGGGAGAGATTTAACCTATACTAGGGACTGAACCTTGAAGTTGGTTAGAGAAGCTTATCACCTGTAGGGAGATGGGTAAATCTCTAGACCCCCTCCCTGAACAGCTCCAGTAGTGGAATCATCGTGCCTTACAAGGAAACAGTTACTGGCTTAAGAGGGTAAGTGGCATGCAAAGATACAGATGACGAGAACGCTGTTAGATCTTTTGCAAGGAAACAAGCGGTGCAGGTGGACAAAATGGTGGTCGTGAAACATATGAATCAATCTGTTGTAAAATTGTGAAGGTTTGGACACAGCTTAGTTTCATAGACATCTCTGATAATACTTGATTAGTGGGGGATGGGGGCATGCACTGGCCAAGTTTAAACATTACTTACCCTAGACAAGATACTATTCGAGCTGACAGGTTCTACTGGCCCCACAGTTCTGTAACGACTACGTAATATAGTATGTAACTGTAACGACTACCACGTCATGCAGTATGTAAAAGTATCGACTACCTCGTGATTCACTACATATCAATGTCATGACCACAGACACTACGCTCTAGGGTAGAAGAGCCAACAATCGAATGAGATGAATATACGTGTTTGTATGAAGAAGAAGAAGAAGAATCAGTAAAAGAGATGGACATTTACTCGTCAAATCACCGCCTGGCGGACAGAAGCAGTAATCGATACAGCAACAAAACTAGGACTGTCCGTGATCCATACAATCGGGAGGACGTATGGAAGGACAATATAAGAACAAGGAGATCTACTGCGATATGGGTACTCTGTAATAAGTCACACCATTTTCTAGTTCACAGCGCCAGACATGTGTGTATGAGCGTGAAACCAGGACGCACACAATACAGGATATAAACTTTGTGGGATCTATCATTTGATCGCCTCGCGAGAGTTCAGTAGTGAATGATTGGAAAATTGGAGCTGGCCGGAGAAGGCAGGCGTGATTTGGTACCGCTGGCGTGCTGGCTTTGGGAGATTCGGGCCGACAGTTAACGGCTGCTGATCACAGGCTGAGGAAACCGAGCTGTGGGTCCATGGTATGCTCAACGGTCAGCAGTAACCGCACGCGCGCACAGTCCACGTTTACTAAACAGCTTGTTGTGTTTAGTAGGGAATGGGGGGGGGGAGGAGGAGAGGGGGTTGTGAGCTTTTTTTCACGCCTTTTGGCGTATTTGGCATCTAGTGCTAGACCTATAATTTATAGACCAACAGGATTTTGTTGGCTGATGTGGTCCAACATCACACCGACCAGTCTTTATTTCCCAAGACTTTACCTGGCTCCCTTTTGGATTTGAACTCACGACCTTCAGAACCGCAGGTAAGCGTCTAGCCTAGAGTTGAGGGTTTGCTTAAATCAAATGTGGTTGGCCTAAAAGCGCAGATATCAGCCGCAGTCCTTAAACTGCAAGGTTGAATCACCCATCTCTTAAAGGGTGAACGGAAAAACAGGCGTACGATAGTGTTATAGACGTCACAATTGTAGTTTTTTTTTTTTTTTTTAAGGGGAGGAGGAGAGACGGAGATAAATAAAACAGAAAGGAGGACAAGAAGAAAAAGGCAATGAACGGAGAATGTGAAAAGGAAGGATTTCGAATATCATTATCAAACAGCAAGCGAACACCGGCGGAATTAATTTGTCACTGGATCCACAGCCGTGTTATAAGGCGACCAGCAGTCACACTAAATAAGACTAAGCATTGCAGCGTAAATGCCTAGAGTTTCCAGCGATTAGAACAGCCAATGGAGCCAGGACACTGAAAAAAAAAAAGCCCGGTGTCTAATAAATATAATATTATTCACGTTGAGAGTACTCATTAGGCTAATACCCGCCCGGGATTCCTTGGTTCGTGCCCGTGTGTCTTAAAAACATCCCTGTGGTGATTTACCGGGGTTCGCCGTTACAGTTTTAAACGCCTAATCGTATTGGCGAGGTCATGACCAATTTGATGCAGGTCTTTAACATACTCACAAGCATACACTTATGCTCTTTCTTCTGCTTCTTTTTTCCCCTCCACTGCTAATCTGATGACCTTGGAGCATACGTGACCATCAGTTCTCGACAAATCGATTGCTGACGTGTTCATGGAAGTGGATTTTGCAGCTAAAATCTTCTGCAGGTTGAGGAAGCCTCTTCCGCATGTCCTTGTTACAGGCTTCTTGCGACTTTCTTGGTACGTTATTATCTGTTGCGTCTCTTCTAGGCCATGGCAACACTCGGGTGTGTGTGTCTGTGTGTAAAAAAGGGGGCGTGTATACTAAGTAACGTATAATTTTTCTACACCTGAGAAAAGTTAGAAGGCAGGCAAACGTGTGGTAAACACTGATGAGAGAGAGAGAGGAGAGAGAGAGAGAGAGAGAGAGAGAGAGAGAGAGAGAGAGAGAGAGAGAGAGAGAGAGAGAGAGAGAGAGAGAGAGCCTGTATAAAGAGATGGTATCTTTTGAAGGAGGGAGAGACACAGAGAGAGAGAATATGGTAAGAAATGATTCGCCATCTCACATGATCATCAGAATCGCTGTTTGTGTACCACCTGGTATATTAACGGTGACGGGGTAAAGAGAAAAAGCAAAACGAATGAGAGATAGCCAACTGACCGCCCAAGCTTATCAGTAAGTAATTGATGACGATCTTCTTTTGCTTCTTAGCGTACACCGACTGTAAACTCCAGCGGAAAGTTCTGATTGTTCGTCCACCTCTTGACTTAAGTCTTGTTCCAGAAATTGAGTTCTGTGAACACATCCGTTTCACAGATCTAGTCTATTGTGCAGACTGCTACTTCCTTGGATCTCAGGCAGATGCACTACAGCTTCAATATCTCTCATTAGGCGTTGTGTGTGACTTGCATGTTAGGGATGCGGTGGGTCTATTCTCCCCCTCCCAAAAAAATTGGGGCCCTAGAACCCACACAGGAAAAGATGCCGATGATGATGCTGAAGTTAGTCCTCTGCGCTTGCGGCACAGTGTTTTATCCACTGTATGCACGCCTCACAGCAGTTCATTAATCTCACCAATATCGTGTGTCCCGCCCGCCCAGAACTGCTACTATCTGTTTGTACTTGTCCCACTCGTCCATATTTTTCATTATTATGGTTGTTATTAATTAGTGATTTTGTGTATCTGTGTAATATTGTTTGATTTGTATGTGCTGATGAAGGCTCCATAGCCGCAACGTTCACGATTGTCTGTATTTTTTATATCGTGAAGCTTGCTAATATACTTTTCTTTCGGTTTTATATCTTTTCTTGAGACTACAAAGAATGACCATGTAAGAGACTGTTAGCCGTGCCATGAGAGCATCACCACCCAGGCCGGTCTGCGACAGCAGCAAGCAAGACACGCCATGGTGTAGAGGCAACCAAGAGGTGGAAACGCGGTTGCGTTGCGCTGAAAATAATGCTCTTAGGAAACATGCACTACTGAGTGGTCAGCAGCGAGGAGTCTACGGGCGCCGGCAGAAAGTGAGAACTAAATGTCAGAAGTGGAGCTTGACAGACACGCGAGGCGGCGGTTAGTCAACATTCAGGTCGCGCTGACCGGTATGTCAGCGTGTAGACTAGCACATGTGTTGTTGCGACTTTGTTCTTCTAGGCCAATTAAAAGAACCAGATGATACGGTTAATGACGGGATGGATGGTGTTAGAGGTATGACGTGCGCTTCTAGCGCTTCTACTTTTTCCCTCTCTTTTTCTTGCCTTCTTTATACCTCCAACAATATTAGACGTCTAGCCTATTAGGATTAGGGGGGAAAGAGGCTTACGTGCACAGTAGCCATGTTAAAAATCTCTACATGAGAGAACACCCAATGTGCTTATTTACGTGTAATGATTTTAAATTAATAACACTATCCACAAGACGATAAACAGTATTTAAATTTAAATGATGTTGTACTTTGTTATATTAGGATCATCGTGAGTGCCGCCGCAGTTCGTTCATCTGTTGTAATTCTAGTGTAAATTATAAAAGAAAACAAGCAGAAATCGAATACGGCATTTTTGGTTTCTTGAATGGTAACCATCGGTCTCAAAACGATTATGGGCTTTTCGAGCTTAACGTTTGTTTGCATGCAAATGGAGCCACTAGAAAGAAAGATGCAGACCGCTGAGGTTTGACCATTGGAGAAATACTGATAAGAAAACAATATTCGAACGGTCATCTGCAGATAAGATCTGACCCACTGATGAAGAAGCTTTTGACAATGTGAGGTATCGCCCTGGTTGTCAAGCGTCTGCGTGCACTGGTCAGGTGTCATTCACGGGTGGCAGATTACGAACATCGTTTTATTTGCCACATAACTTCACCTTATTATAGTTCTACTTCACTAGTTAGTTGCGTATCCGTTACAGGGCGTTGCAGAACCATCCCCAGCAAAAAAAAATTTGTTGTTGTGTTGCTGTTGTGATTTTTCTAGGCAAGTTTACGTCCGGTAGTTTGTAATTGCTTTCTGGACGGTCAGTTTTCGATACAACTGTCGAAACCAACGCAAACCCACAGTTTGGATCGAACACGCACCCCGGCATTACGAAGCGTGTTCACAACGCCTGAGCCACAGACGCCGACTGTTCGTAACTAATCGATGTGATAACATTACTAATACACGTAAACTTACTGACTGTCGATCTAGCTACAAAAACAAGAGGTATGTTGGCAGGAGGCGTTAGATATGGGAGACAAAACAGAAGACTGGGTTGCCAATGGATACTCCCGAGAGGTCTAGACACTGGCAATCCGACGCAAGCCAGATCTGTGAACTAATATACCTGGGACTGACGTGATTATGAAAGCCAGATTTGTGAACTAATATACCTGGGATTGAATTCCAGAAAAATTTGACTAAAAAGCTCAACAAAGTGGGAAAGAGGAAAACGTGCACAAAACAACACAACGACATCGTTGTGTTGTTTTGTGCACGTTTTCCTCTTTCCCACTTTGTTGAGCTTTTTAGTCAAATTTTTCTGGAATTCATTGTATTAGCTTGACTGCAGTCACCCCCATAGTTTCACCATACCTGGGATTGACGTGATTATGAAAGCCAGATCTGTGAACTAATATACCTGGTGGAACTGACGTGATTATGAAAGCCAGATCTGTGAACTAATATACCTGGTGGAACTGACGTGATTTTGAAAGCCAGATCTGTGAACTAATATACCTGGTGGAACTGACGTGATTATGAAAGCCAGATCTGTGAACTAATTTACCTGGTGGAACTGACGTGATTTTGAAAGCCAGATCTGTGAACTAATATACCTGGTGGAACTGACGTGATTATGAAAGCCAGATCTGTGAACTAATATACCGGGGACTGACGTGATTATGAAAGCCAGATCTGTGAACTAATATACCGGGGACTGACGTGATTATGAAAGTAACAAATCAGACACGCTTCAATTAACAGAGGCAGAAGTGGACGTGGTTATTGGATTATGTGGTCAAGAAATTTGGTGAACGAAAAGTTTCGACCACCTGTAACTGTGTTTTATTTGCTACAGTGTTCTATTGGCTAAATTACTAGACCACCATAGTTATCAAAATTCCAAATTTTCACATTTGGCTTTAAGCGTCGTGAGAAGGATCAGTTCTGGATCCATTGCTTGACTGTTAGCAATGCCCACTGTCATTCCATGTACATGTAGAAGGTCTGCAGTGTCATATTCTCATTGGGTGACCTCATGCTTTCCCATTATATAATAATATATCTTTTTCATGTGCAGTGCTTGTGGTGGTAGCTGCTCTGGCTGCATTCAAGTAAGATGACCAAACTTTGGATCTTCTGTATCTCGTCAGGTGCATACTACAGTGTAAATTACGTAAATGATGCAGATAAGTTAATCTTTTATAACTGAAGTACAAATTCAACAACCACCAAACATGACTGGCTGTTTTACCAGGGCAGCCGTAATACAGTGAAATTTGCCAGTCACCAAGGTGTCCTCGACATAGAGGTGACAGCCATTAAATCCAGCCATTCCAAGGACAGAGTCCGCTATTCTCTTGAGAATCGCTTTATTTATACTCCGGGGACTTTAACACCCTCCATACTGAATTGCCAACACAGTTTCATTTAACCTCCCAGGGGATTGAACTGGCCTCACAGTTTTATCTTCAACCCCCCAGTTATGGCCCCTGGTACTCCACAGGGGGTATTTATTCCCTCAGCCGACACGTGTAGTCATCATTATGTACTTCACGTCCTTTTTAGGATGCAGTTTTTCGTTATTGAAGCCCTACTCTGGCTCTTGCCAGGGGCCGCAATATAGCCCGGCCACAAATATGGTCTAAGGGCTGAACGCGGTTTCTGGGACCTATCCACGGTGATTCTCACCCACATGGTGGCACATTGTGTCAGACGTGTAGTCATTCTGCTGAGAAAAAAACGAGCTGGCTGCTTCGAGATACCAGCTGTGTTTTTGTGTATCCGTGTAGTGTTTATAAAGGCTCAATAGCCGCAACGTTCACGTTTTGTTTGTATTTGTTATATTGTGAAGCTTGCTAAGATACTTTTTGTTCGGTTTATATCCTTTCAGGCAATAAATTGTGCAATCTATTGTTTGTCTTTTTTGTTCAAATTCACAACGGGGAAACATTACTTTGGGTTGATCTTCTGTTTAATCAATGAATTTGGCATGAGGATATTCCCAGTCTTTCTTATAGTATCATTTCTCACTTTGTCTCGGACGGTTAAGTTTGTGGTTTTTCTCTGGCATCTTATTTCTTAGGGGTTAATTTTAAGTAGGTCAGCCTTTCATAATGTCCTAGTGTGTCACTGGCAGCACAGTGTTGGTATGAATGTGTTGTTTATAATCGGTTTTTAGCAGTCATTTTTACGTTTGGATGTCTTAATAACGGTGTAAGTTGGTATATAAGTGCATTGACATTTTGTTTCATTTTCCCGATTTATTATCCCGTCTTCCTAAGATGTGATTCCCAAATATTTAATTTTCTTCAACATGTTTCAAATACGTACCCTTTAACACCATATGTAACTAGTGCTACTTAGGAATTCAAACATAATCCATCCGAGTCGACGATCAAATTTCAAAAACTTCGAATGCCACCGGTCCAGCAAACACAAATGTTATTAAACATTTACTGTAAATATGATAACAAACGATGATATTTGAATAAAAACATAAATAAAGCAACACGATTTGACAACTGTATTTACTATACGTTTATATAAATGAAGTAGTCGGCGTGGCTGAGCGGCTAGACACTCGCCGCATGTCGGAAGGTCGTGGGTTCGCTCCCTGGCGGAGCCGGACTTTTTTTTTTTTTTTTTAATGACCTTGGCTCCCAGGTCGACCCAGCCTTGAGTGGGTACCCGGTGCTGTCCCGGGAAAGTAAAGGCGACCGGCGTGATGCTGACCACATTGCCGATTAGTCTAAAAAAAATAGCTCTAGCCCTATATTCCCTATAAATCTAAAGGAGTGTGAAAAGGTCCTTTACTTATATATAAATATATATATATGGTGACAGAGAATACAGAAGTAGGTAGGAGGTAGGGGGACTGAGGGAGATTCATGTTTGGAAGGGGATGTCTTTCACCACTTGTAGAGGGTTTGGAGTCAGTGTGTGTGTGTGTGAGTAAGTGAGAGAGAGAGAGAGAGAGAGAGAGAGAGAGAGAGAGAGAGAGAGAGAGAGAGAGAGAGAGAGAAAGAGAGAGAGAGACTGAGTGCGTGTTTGAGACCGAGTGTTCAAAAGTGCTCTGATTTTGTCAACCATTTTTTTGTATTGGTTCCCACTTCCGCCCCCCCCCCCCCCCCCCCCAACCCCCCAAATGTTCGGTAATGTTATCACTGAATTAACACACCTATTAACTAGGGATCCGTCAGAATATCACCCGCGAAAAATCACACCTGATGGGCCAAGACGTGCCTCTTTGGCGCAGGGTATATCTTATTCTCCTTCGCCTTCACACTTACACTTGACAGGCTATAAACTCCGGCGGAAACCGTACAAACAAACCAAAGCGTCGGCAGCGATGTGATTGTCTGAGACAAACATTACCTTGAAAATGCCGCTCGGATTCTTCCAATTTTTCTAATTCTGAGGTGCGAATGTATTATATTACTTGATTTAAACAAGGTCGTTATTGGCTATATGCTAAGGGATGTATCGAGCAGAAGTCCAATGACTTGTGGATTAAATGCCTCAATGTCCAGCAAGAGTGATCTGTCAACGAACTGCCCTCCACACAAGGAGTGATGCACTTGTGCAGATATCCGCGTACAATAAAGTGGCGTATCTCTACCAAACTCTGTGTGACAGTCACTTGGCTTGCATTCATTCATCGGCTTATTTGCCATGATAATATTACCTCATTAGTGTTGAGTATAAAGGGATATCATTTGCATATTTTTTCACTAGTGATTCCCATTAACTGTCAACTAAATCTAACCGGAAATATCTTACCCCACTTGATTACTATCACTTATTAAATTAAAATACAACCTTCAATTAGTTACCCCACCCCATGGTTGGCGCAGTGGGTTTGCCTGTTGAACACGGCGGTCCTGAGTTCGTACTCTAGCATTTCTGTCTTTTGACCAATAGGATACTGGGGAGGGAGGGGAGGAGAGAAAAGGGGGGGGGGGGGGGGGGTCTAACATATATTAAGTCATGATATTACAAGTTAAATAAATGACGGTCCTTACTGACAGTCGGCTCTGTGGCTAAGTCGATGCGAACGCTCCATAATGCTGGGTTCGATCCCAGCTGCGGGCCATGTGCCTTGCGTTGGTTTCGACAGTGGTATCAAAAAGCCCACCGTCCAGTAAGCAATGGCAAACTACTGGACGTAAATCTGCCTAGAGAAACCACACAACAGCCAGCGGCTGCTGGGGTTGGTTCTGCAACGTCATGTAAAGGATACACAACTAACCTTACTGACAGCTGCAAAACATATTTAGAAAGTTAAAGCTGCCGTCATGACCTCCTCTAAGGGTCACAGCTCCTATGACTCGAGCTCACACAATCACAAGGGGAGGTGGCGTCAGGCGATCAGACACCACCATCATTGCCCGCAACGAGTTCTGTCACTCAGTGGTTTCATCGGGTGGCTGATGGTTAAAACTGACCCTCGCTACCTCAGCTGACTTTATGGTAAAGTGTGGTCAAGCATGTCTACGTCGTTTCTGAGGTTAAGACAAAAGACACTATCACCAACTTCTCATGGGAACAATAAGCAGAGGTGCTGGGATGGCAGTTGCATCGTAGGACTTAGCACGCATGGGGATGACCAATATGTTTTAATGTCGATTGTGACAACAACTTGAGATGACTGACTGCGGCGTCAAAAGACAGGGTTCTAACAGTGAGACGCCAGGGAAAAAAAATTTAAACCCTGTGTATGCTGGAGAGAGTGAGAGAGAGAGAGAGAGAGAGAGAGAGAGAGAGAGAGAGAGAGAGAGAGAGAGAGAATGAGAGAGAGAGAGCAACACACAAAGGAACAAAGAGTGAGAAAGGGGTGGCAGACACAGTATTCTGTTAAAACGATAAAGTTTTGATTCGCAAACGTTCAGATGGTCAGAGCCCGAATATAAGGCTTGCATCTATCGCCGTGGGTACTTGTCTCCATGTCCGCAAATAAAAACAGTACCGCATGTGTGGGTACTACTACTCTTCAAAGCTGTCCATTCAATCTCCACATTCACAAATCAGCTGGCAGTGCTAGAATGGAACTGCTCCCATTTTACCAAGCTCCTCCTTGAGAGGAGGGGAAAGAGGAGGAGGAGGAGGAGAAAACGAAGAAATGCCCCGAGAAATGAAGGTGACATTTATTATAATGACCACATTACTGACTCACTGGTCTAAAAAGCATGTGGATTTACCACAGAACTGTAGGCAAAACAAACAATCACACACTCACACACGCGCGCGCACGCACCCACACACACACACACACACACACAACACACACACACACACACACACACACACACACACACACACACACACACGATGTTTCCGACAGGCAGAGAGGAGAGCGACGCTTCACAAACGACCTACTATACAGACTTAATATTACGTCATGAATACTTTTACTGTCACTGTCTCTAATTCTCTCTGTATCTTCATATGGCAACAGTGTACTTAAAACATCGCATTTCCGATGGAATAAGCCACCTAGTGGTCGACGACAACTTAAAAGAACAAGAAAACCCGAAAAAAAACAAAAACAGATGATACTTGATCCCTAGCAGGTAACATCTAACCAGGTTTGGGGAAAAAAATCATTTAAAAAAAAGAGGGAAGGGTAGGAATAAAAATGGGGGGGGGGGGAGAAGGGGGGGGGGGAGATAAGACCATACGGGGAAAACCTGGTGGTAATAAAGCCTATTATTTTCAGCGGGGAATGTTTTAATAAAGTATTATATGACACGCAGCAATCTCCAATATATAAGAGACATAAATTTATTATAGCCACGGAAATGAATGACTCACACACATATAACACAACAGGATTGTGGAGCTCAGATGTGGAACGGAAGAGAGAAAAAAAACACTGAAGCGGTTAACAGGTTGTAGTCCAGCCTCTACCTCGTGCTGATCAGGTTTAAATCAATGTACAGACTGCCTGCAGACAATAAGGCCCCTCTTTTTTTTAATCACTGGGGAATAAACACAATCATGACAGTACATCAAGGACAAGAAAACCCAATCTCTCTTGGTGACAAATCACTTACGGAGAGGCGGAGATTGAGTTTTCATACATTTCTGTAGCAATTAGTAAGTAAGTAAGTAAAGATCACTTTTTTACGCCTTAAGCGCATCGGGCATATGGAAAGAGCATTCCATATATTTACAGACCAATCGGCACTAGGTGGGTAATGTGGTGAACATTACATCGGTCGTCTTTACTTCCCCAGGACAGCCATCCTGGTACCCATTTTAGACTGGGTCGACCTGCGACGCCCCGCACCATGATAACAAAAAACCGCGCAGCCAGCAGTGGGTTTCGATCGTGGTATATCGGAGTAACGAGTCGGACTAGCAACGCCTAAGCTACGGACGCCGCTTTTGGTAGCAATGAATGAATACAAATACAAGAATTAAAGAAACGGATAAATATTTACATATTTTGGAGTAGTTTGAACGTCCAGACATGCGACAAATCGGGGAGGGAATGGCGTGTTTGGAAGGTGATACGCATCGGCAGGACTACAAAAGCCTGAATTAAACATGGAATCCTAAATTATGTAGTTTTGAAAGATATTTACGTGCTTTAATTGTTATGCTATTTCCATTTTTAAACATGCCAGTAAAGGTTGGAGTTCCAGCTACAGATGGGGAAAGAAATAAAATGCATTCGAAAACAACTGCCCTAAGAAAACTGACGAGCATTAAATGTAATGAACTCATGAATAGAGATGAAAAAATATAAAAGTCTAGATAACCAGTGGTATCAAGAGTTAGACAAAGAAGATGGTGGTAAATTAGGCACATCCTGAGAAGTAGTGAGCAAAAAAAATCACCAAAACAGGCACTGACCATGGAAACAGATGGACTAAGGTAACAGGAAGCTCAAGTGAAACCTTAAATCATTTCTGCTGCAATGATCAGAGATATTCGAGAATCAAAATATCGCTAAACTATAAACATTAATTCATTGATGACTGCCGAAGAGAAAGACGGACTGCCGAAGAGAAAGACGCAAATTGTATACATAATAACTAATTAGCAACCATTACGAAAAACTAAACAAATGCCAGTAAATCAATGTGTGGGGTTTCGGGGGAAAGCTTGGAGGAGATGGCTGGCGCTGGATACGACATTCGCTGAAACCACTAATTAACAGTATAATCAGAGTCCTGTCTCTGATGCCATAGGACAATAGCATAAGAAAGAGAACTACGATACACGGGATGAGACCATCAGTGGCGATAAATATTTAATATGGAAATGTCACTGCAGAAGACTGCAGGAATCGGCAAACGGCAAAACTTGATGTGAGTTACAGGGCCTGTGCTCCTCAAGGGGTGTGACAAAGTAAAAATGCTGTCAGTTCAACTGATATGTTTAACTGATATGACTGACTATGAACAAGGCGGTCAGAATTTTCTGTGACAGTGGATCGATATGACTATCTGGGACTGTTTTGGTTAAAGTAACTATTCTGATTGGAGTTTTGGGACTACGAAAATTCTGACACAAGACTTACATGACTCTCTAGGATTCTAGTGGTTAACGTAACAATTCTGACTGAGTTAACTGGAACAGAAGTGGTAATAGAAAAAATCCAGACGTACCAGCTAGTATAATTTTTGAGGGGAAACAGGGTTAGAAATGCGTATTATGTGCGGAGTAGCAAAGAAAGAACGCATTGTGGTTTGTTCGGTACAGATTCAAATAGTGAGTGAAAAATCACTGTACGAGTTTCAAAGCCACAGGGGGGCGACGAAATGTCACCGTTTGAGAACCACTAACGAGCCACTCAAGGATTGGTGAACAAGCTCCGATAATACCTGCTTCCAGTGGTTGGGCTCGTTATTCTAATTAATCCCCTTGCTTAGATAGGATATTATAAGAGGCGGGAATCCTGTGCACTAGTATTATCTTGCATTATGCACACCCCCTCTTAATTCCATCTTTACCACGGGTACCGCAAACCATTTGCATAATTCAGTCTACAAGCGGGTATGGTAAGGCTGGCTAGCAATAACTCGGCGACACGGCGACATTTCTGTGTCTATGAATTCTATATGCTTCTACCGGTTTTGACTCTTCCCTGACTTCCACACTTTCTCATGATAGGGCGGGACTCTTGATATACATCTCTTTAATTCACTACAGGGAGATAATTAGATTGAGGCCATAAAAACCAGGCGCAATTAGATATGAAATTACGGCATGAATGACCGCCTTCGTCATTCTCTCCTCTTGCCATGGACAAATAAAACCTAATGATTTCATGATAATATCACCAAGGCATCAGCCTGACCTAGCCTGCAAAAAAGAAAAGGGGTGGCCGTGATAGGTGAGCATCAACCAGGTTGTGCTAACCTAACCAGGATTGTCAATTACATGCATATTATGTCTGATGGACATGAAGATCCAGTGGTCAAAACAGTGCCGAAATACAATGGTTTGAAGTTCGAATCTCAGTTGAGAAGAGGGTTCCTCTCATCTCTATATCCTGTGAGGATAAGTCTGCAGTTTCACAATGATGTTACAAAACGTTCTAATGATAGCCTTGAAACACTTAAACAAGACTTATACAGGTATATATTTGAAGTAAGGGACGAAGCAAGCTGTTTTCAATCCATACAACCTCGACCGAATGCTAACAAATTTGGTTACATATCCTTTACATGACGTCGGTTGTGTTAGTAGACAATTTGTATAACTTCAGTGTTTTATCAGTACGCCCTGAACGATTCAAGGCTCCTACCATTTCGAAATCAACTCATACAAGTACTGGGGGAGGGGGGAGGGAGGGAGGGAGAGAGAGAGAGAGAGAGAGAGAGAGAGAGAGAGAGAGAGAGAGAGAGAGAGAGACCATATTATGATGTCAAGCAGAACCCACTTTAACCTGTATCTATCACATACTCAGGGGGCACCCTTTTATATACCCAGGAAGGCATTCTGTTATATAATCAGGAGATGTGTTACTCTCATATATTCAGCAAAGCACCCAGTCATGTAATCAGGGGGATGACCTGCTATATACTCTGCGAGGTCTCATGTTATATACCCGGGGTAGTATCCTGTAAGATATTCAGTAAGGTGTCCTGACATATACCTGGGTGGGAAGGGGGCGGAAAGATCCTATAAAGTGTCACTGTCGTGGCAGCGGCATTGTTCAACATTTAGTGATCACTGGATGGTCTTAGTCAAATTACAGTAGTTTACTGTTACGTCAGTGACATACCCGTGTCTTGAGTTCCATGACCTAGCTGTACAAATGAATAACTGTGGCTTTCCTATTTCCCTATTGGAAATCCCTGCAGTGGCTTTGGTAAGCCAACTGGAAACAATCGGTAGTGTTAACGTTGCCCATTTAAAAAAAAAAAATTATTAACTGTGACTTACAATACCCGTGGACAGATGTGGCTGTGGTTTGTTGGAACAAAACCGGTAACCTTGCCCGAGGAAAAACTTTAGCGGCAAATTGCAGCTAATCGTGGTGAATATCTACAAAGGATTTAAAGAGTTTCTTAATGGCTTGTGCACTGGGAGATGCAGGCGAAATAATAATCACAGCAGCAGAAAAAGAAGAAAAAGAAGAAGAAGAAGAAGAAGAAGAAGAAGAAGAAGAAGAAGAAGAAGAAGAAGAAGAAGAAGAAGAAGAAGAAGAAGAAGAAGAAGAAAAAGAAGAAGAAAAAAAGAAGAAAAAGGTGAAGGAAAAGAAAGGAGCAGATTGAAAAAAGAACAAGCAGCAGGATATATTCAATCGAGATATAGTAAAGAGCAACCAGAAATGTTCTATCTACCCGTAAAATGAACAGAAGAAGATTAAGACAAGAGCTGTAGAAAACAGCAAACAAGTGAACAATGTCGATTATGTGCATGAGAACTGAGTGAGAAGACCATATGCTGACGCGGAATGGCAGGATTAGTGATAAAAACAGAATTCACTGGGAGCACACAAAAGAGAATCGTGCAGACTGAAATATAAAAGGTATGAGACTGGGGGGAGCGAATTCACAGAGATAGAGCCATTTCGGTAAGTTGCAATTTTCGCAACTGAATCACAGCCGCTGTCTTTTGGTGTGAATGGCATTGAGGGTCGAGAGAGACAGTCAGAACAGGGAATGAGGGGGAAGGGAAAGGGGTGTTTAGGCTGATTTCCAATTTTCAGTTTTTAAGCAACAGTGATCTAAATCAGCCGTCAATTGAATGTACAAATCGATTTGGTTCGGGGTGTCTGTAGCGCTGTGGAGACCGTTACTTTTCGAAGTCACGTACAGAATCTGACGTTTTACACGAAAAAATGTATGACTGAAAACTACACGAAAAAACAGAGCCTTATAATCGATTTAATAGGCTTACGATATATTTTGAGTCGGCAATAACTACACCCCCTTCCTCTCCCCACTTTTTTTCCAACACCATGTAAAGGGAATCTCTCTAACTTCAGATACACTTTACACACACATGGGAAGGGTGGGTATCATTTAAAAAAATAAAAAAAAAAAAAACACGCACGGAAAAAAATAGCACAGATTACCACTGTCAATTCTCTTTCCCCCCCCCCCCCCCCCCCCCCCCCCCAATACATATTACAGTACTGAAGTTACAAGAATAGTCAAATGGTATTCACATACACGTTAAAACACTCAATGCGTTATGTAAATTTCTCATTTCATGCAGATTTTAACAAGCTACAAATGCATATATTTTTTTTACAGGCACGTGCGCGCTAATAACAGCTAGATGAATCTTCAAGGGATATCTATTTGTATCCAAATACTCGAGCAATACGGACATACATTCTATATTCAATTCACAAAAACGGTCTGTTGGTAGATATTTACATATATTTTTTTTTTAAATCCAAATCACTACAGTTGTAAACAGTCAAATCCGACGGCCGTGTTGTTATCTGGTGAAGTGCTGGATTGAGAATTCGCCCAAAGAAGTTTTCATTAATTCTTTATTCTACGTGGTCTGCGGATTTGAAAATCATTGGTTTGGGTCCTGACGGGGTACGGATTTTTTTTTTTCAGAAATGACCTTGGCTCCCAGTCGACCCAGCCTTGTGTGTGTATCAGTTACAATGCTGGAAAGTAAAGGACGCCAGTCGGCGTGATGCTGACTATATCACCCACCAAGTGCCGTTTGGTCTGTAAAATATAGGCCTACTCCTACATACGCAATACGCCTGAAGCCGCGGAAAAGGTCCGACTTTT
Organism: Candidula unifasciata; assembly: GCA_905116865.2. Lineage (NCBI taxonomy): Eukaryota > Metazoa > Mollusca > Gastropoda > Stylommatophora > Geomitridae > Candidula > Candidula unifasciata. Next base: position 1,668,425 of record CAJHNH020008476.1, read on the forward strand.
TTTTAATTATTATTATAATGCAGTGACGATTACGCCATACGGATTGGCTGAAAAGGTATTGAGCACATCCCAGTGGAGTTTTACTTTCCACCGGAGCCGGTACCAAAGAGTTACCTGCGTACAAGCTATCTTTCACACCTTTCCGGTCAAAACCAGCTTTATTTCTCAGCCACTGATCTGCTGTTTAAATTGCTGCTGAACTTTGTCCTTTTGCTATAGTTACTCAACCGCTGTTCTAGATTCCCAGTGAACATACTCCAATCTTTAGTAATTCATACACTGATCTATCCTATATCCACATCAAGAATTCTATACATATGCCATCTTCACTTTAAACTGGACTTTTTTCAAACAAAACAGTTGCCGTCCCACGCACTGTCGTGTCAAGGTTGGTCTTTAGCCCTGGGTCACGGATCGTTTTGGTCGATCCCTGGTTCTTCTTCAGTTAGCTTGCGGGTCTGTGTTGTTGTTGTATGTCTGGATTATTTCCCCACACTGCTAGGTCTTTAGAGAGGATGTCGCTGTTTCCGGTGCAGAATCGTGTAAATAAATAAATGGTTAAAGCTTTGGTCTCAATCAATTTTTGAATAAGCTGTTTTATTATCTGTACATGAGGCTGTTGTTCGTGCGATAGAATTTTCTGTTTGGGTAAGCATTTTTATTTTATTTCCTTTGATGACTCAAATCCGGAAGGCCAGAAGTTGCTATCCTTTCAATAATTGGTGTGCTTCTCGTGCTTCCAGTGATGATTATGAGACCAATGTTCTAAATTATCTCCAGTCTGAATATATATGATTTTGCTGCAATGCTCCTATACTGCTAAACCTGCCATACTCCAGTTTTCAATGCACGTGTCCTGTGTATACGTGTCGCACTTCTAACACAATTTTTTTTGGGGCCTATTTCAGGCTGGTTCGATTTGGAAACTCATGTCAGTGGTAACAAATGAAGGGGGAGAAGGAAGAAGTGGGGGAGAGGAGAACGAGAGAGAGAGCTTCGAACACATGACACTCAGCCAGGCAGGCGGGTAAGCGCGGAAGAGTGTGAGCTACCGTCCGGAACTTAGTGCTAACTTGTATGGGCGGCATTAATTCTTGATATAAGATCTCTAAAATAAAATGCCACTTCATTGTTGAATACAGTTTTCCAATACACTACTCGACGATAAGGTGCTCACACGAGGCGAGATGCATGTTAATGCAGTTACCATGTTAGGTCTAGGCATAGGAAAACAGCTGCGGATAAAAAGAAGAACAATTTGACATTACATGATCTCCCTTCTCTGGTAGGTGAATGATTCTACTGTATGTTATCGTTATCCTACGATGTGACATATCACAATTCCGAAAACAATCTAAACATGAGCATGAGTCAACGACTAACTAACTCACTCACTAACTAACTCACACACAGACGCGCGCGCGCGATCATCAAGAACATGAAAATTGCGAGTCATTAGATGCTTGATGGTGTGTACTAAATCAAGCCGAGCACCTGAAAGTCCTCAGGTGTAATAACAACAGACACAGAACATGGAAATCATTCGTTACAACATACGACAGAGACAAACCACTTGTAAAAAATAAAAATTCAAGCATTCCGAACACTCAAACACAACAGAATTAGAGCGTTCAATGCATGATCAGGCTGGCGTACAAATTCGACGGATGCCTCACTTCTGTACAATTATCCCATCGTTTATATCCCAAGTTAATGAAGCACACCTGTGCCCAGTGAACGAACGAACACCAGTGTTACATTTCTCAATAACCACTGCAGTGTTAGCTAGTTTATCGAAAGTCTTTTCTCACTGTTGAAGTTGTTGCAAGTCTAAGCGCATGTACGCAATTACATTCCTTGACTAATGTTGATCTTGACATGACAGTTTCTGTACACAGACAATCGCTGCTGCAACACACTACAGTGAATGTTGATGGAAAGCAACAACAAACAGCTTTAAGGCGTCTAGAAAACTACGACAGTCAACAAAATTACCTACAACTATGGATAGCGCAAGGGCGCTCGAAACATGATCAGCTAGAGACTCTCTCGCTTTATGGCTATTTCCCTGTCTGGCGATATAATATCCTGGATTTTGAGTAAGCTCGTCAGAAAGAATGGTTTAAGGTTTGAACAACGGATCAACATCATGGCACACGGGTAGTAACCCGTAGTGCTCCGTTCTTCTTCTAACTCAAGTCTGAGTGCAAAGAAGCTTAGCACAGTGCACATTGCACAGGCTCTATAGCACCGACGAGGATCCTGAAATACTTTGGGTAGATTTTTAACTCAAAATTTTGCCCTGGGCAGAGCGGTGAGGCTACTCTTTTCAATTTCCAACTGCCAATGAATTTTTTTACGTACGCAAAAGTGCTCACGGGCGTCCAATCTCACTACCCAGAGACCAGGAGGAATTACCAGAAGTCCAAGACCACGTGAAAAAATCCCAGCCCTTACCGGGGATTACACCCAGAACCTCTAGCACTCAAAGCGGACACCATGCCTCGAAACCACGCAGCCCCCCCCCCCCCCCCCCCCCCCAGGAAAGAATGGAAAACAATACACTACAAGTTGAGTTTAACAAACGAAATGACACACCAAACACTGCTTAGGACTGGCGGAGCGACTCGCATACACCTATAAAAGGTAGGATTGAAGGCCGCATAAAGATAAGGTAAGCTTAGTAAGCCATCAGACAGAAATAACAGGTACAGTCTGAACCTTATCAACAGAGATGACAATACCTGACCTGTGTGCACTTTCAAGATTTCAACCGAGAAAGGAAACAACTTTCTCAAACAAGATGCGCCCTCACGAACGGAAGCTCCTAAACTCATTGATTAGTATGCATCAATGAACGGCGATTTCACCCGCCATGTCTCCACAATGTGTCGTCTTGCGGGCGTCAATCCGTTCCGAGGTACATCATATGCCCAAACAAGAGGATCCTAAAGGCCTAGTGCCGGCGATTTACTAAGGCCGTTTCTAGGTAGAGAGTAAACTCGTGTTAGATGTTTTCTCGCGACCTTTAGTGTCCACAATTTTCACACTTTCGCGAGCAATGTTCCGTGCTCATTTGCTCACAGTCATTGTGTCAAGAGTGAGAGGAGAAAAACTGAAAACGGGAGGGAGGAAAATGTGCAAAAACAACCATACACAACGGGGATACCACATAAGTCAATAATAATGTGTGCACTATTATGGTAACTGTTTCCGGGAATATACACCAAAAATGGGACTAAACATAAAAAAAATTAAAACACACACACACACAGAGAGAGAGAGAGAGAGAGAGAGAGAGAGAGAGAGAGAGAGAGAGAGAGAGAGAGAGAGAGAGAGAGAGAGAGAGAGAGAGACTCAATGTGGGACCCAGAGATAAAAGAAAGAAGTTACCCGATACATAAAACAATCAGTCCAAAAGTAAGTAACCTTTCCGTCTTTGGCGCTTGCAGGGACACTGCTAAAACCACACCTTTTAAAAAAAAAAAACAAGTGGCAATCGACGAGCAAAGTGGTAATAATCCTAGCGGCCGTCTTGCTTCCTGTGTCTCTTCCTGTAGCCAGTTGACCGTGGGACCACCTTGAAGACAAGATCACTTTATAAAATATCTGCCATGGTGCAGAGTGGAACCCAAAACTTTCGAGTCGGTAGACACAGCATCTGGCTACTTACCGCGACTCTCGACCATGTGCAGACTAAACAAATATAAAAGCACCAATTATTCTGAGAGTTCGTGGAGAGTTCCCGGGAAAGTTCACTATTGTAGGGGCGTTAGAGTGTGAAATGAAAACCAACGGACACCAACACTACCTACCCACCACCCCCTCCCCCCCCCCCCCTTTTTTTCAGGTAGACTTTTCCAGAAACTGCCCATGAAACTTCAAAAACCCCCAAGGTGGAGTGAACTTTTAAAAAAAAAGTACATTTGTTACAAAAACCTATTATGCCCACTTTATCAAACAAAAATAGCAACAAAAAACATGAATGTGGCAAGTGCAATCACACAAGATAACTGCGATCACACAAGACAGGTTGGTGACCTACGCTAAATTCGATACATGCATGCCCTGAACGAATAAAATAATAGATAATGTTTGCGGTCTTCAATTAGCAGACCACTGTTAGCATTACTGCAGACCAAGTGTACCCTCATTCACTACCGAAAAATATCGTCTTATAACACACCCCATAATATCCACGGATCGTAGGAGTAGAGCGCGTACAGCCAGATCTACGATAAGGACACGATCAGATTTTACATTATCACGTGTTTCCCGACACACACACACTCCACCCTCCCATCTCCCTCTCTCTCTCTCTCTCTCTCCCCCTCTCTCTCTCTCTCTCTCTCTCTCTCTCTCTCTCTCTCTCTCTCTCTCTCTCTCTCGTGTATGTGTGTGTTAGATCAGAGAACCTTTCAAAACTCACTGCTGGTCACACATACTGATGGTTGCCCGGTGTTGTGGTTACGTTTCACTGTGACGTTAGCGACTACCTGAAAATCTGGCGCCTTTTGAGTATTAGTGCCACGTCATGGTAATTTTCAAGCGGAAGATGGAGCCATAAAGAAGTACTGAGGATGGGTGTATGCGCCATATTAAAGTACTAAAGATGGAGATATGTGCCACACACTAAAGTGAGGAAGATGGCGATACGCACCATACTGTAGTACGAGGTTTCCGCCAGTGAACAGATGCGCCATATAAAAGTAGGAAAGATGGAGTGTGCGCCACATGAAAGTTCGGAAGATTACACCACACTGAAGTAAGGAAGATGGAGGTATGCGCCACACTGAAGTAAGGAACATGGAGGTATGCGCCACACTGAAGTAAGGAAGATGGAAGGTTACGCCACACTAAAGTACGGAAGATGGAGGTATGCGCCACACTTTTAGTACGGAAAATGGAGGTATGCGCCAGACTTTTAGTACGGAAAATGGAGGTATGCGCCACACTTTTAGTACTGAAAATGGAGGTATGCATTACACTTAAGTACGGAAGCTGGAGGTATGCGCCACACTTGAGTACGGAAGATGGAGGTATGCGCCACACTTAAGTACGGAAGATGGAGGTATGCGCCACACACTTAAGTACGGAAGATGGAGGTATGCGCCACACTTAAGTACGGAAGATGGAGGTATGCGCCACACTTGAGTACGGAAGATGGAGGTATGCGCCACACTTGAGTACGGAAGATAGAGGTATGCGCCACACTTAAGTACGGTAGATGGAGGTATGCGCCACACATAAGTACGGAAGATAGAGGTATGCGCCACACTTAAGTACGGAAGATAGAGGTGTGCCCAACACTTAAGTACGGAAGATGGAGGTATGCGCCACACTTAAGTACGGAAGATGGAGGTATGCGCCACACTTAAGTACGGAAGATGGAGGTATGCGCCACACTCAAGTACAGAAGATGGTGGTAAGAGCCACAGTGAAGTGCGACACTAACGAAAACGTCCGCTGTGCTAAATGTCACAAGGTTGTTTTGGGGAGTGCTCGAAGCTGAAATAAGTGTGTCACTCTGGTAGTGTTCGCATTGTATATTAATCCCATCTAACTCCTGCTACAACCTATCCATATTTTATACATCAGATTTCCTTCTATACTCGCTCTGTCTATATAGGCAGACAGACAGACAGACAGACAGACAGACAGACACACACACACACACATATATATATATTTATATATATACTCTCTCTCTCTCTCTCTCTCTCTCTCTCTCTCTCTCCTCTCTCTCTCTCTCTCTCTCTCTCTCTCTCTCTCTCTCATACAGCGTGTATGTTTTGTTTTCTAGAAAACAAAGGTACTGATACTCACTCACCACAGTGTGTCTGTTTCAATAGCGCTAAAAAAAAAGGTGCTTACAATTACCGGCACAGTTAAGTAAGTACAACCAGAAAACATTTTTTTAATTTAGCAGTTCCGTGTTTCTTAATTACCAAGGTTCGAATCTCGTGACGGCTGGTTTACTAATTATTTAAAAAATGACAAACCGTAGACGACCTACGTCGCAAACAATGTGCAGCCTTCGTCGCAAACAATGTGCAGCCTTCGTCGCAAACAATGTGCAGCCATCGTCGCAATCAATGTGCAGCCATCGTCGCAAACAATGTGCAGCCTTCGTCGCAAACAATGTGCAGCCTTCGTCGCAAACAATGTGCAGGATTTTTGTTTAATATATCGGATATGGAAACAAACAGCCTAATAAAAGTGCTCCCCCCCCCCCCCCTATATTAATTATCACCAACTGCATCATATAACACACCTACGTAGTAGTTGGGCAATTACTCGCTAAAATAAGACAATGATTTGTGTCAAAAATATTTCAACTACAAACTACAGCTACATCAAAATGAACCCGGATTACTTAAACAGCCCTACCCCTGTTATAAATATCTCCGTTATATTTTCAGTTTCACGTTCTGTCAAAAAAAAGGACTGTTTAGCCTTCTTCGTGACAATCCCCTTTTCTTACATAATTAAAATTCTCTAGGCGTCTTCCGCATCTACCGTTGTAACTCTTACAAATTTAAAAAAAAAAAAGCAAAATAACCGAAAGAAAGTCTAATGACGAAACCATACATTTCTCTTTCTCTCTCTATGTGTACACATATATGTGCGTGTGTCTGTGTGTGTGTATATGTATACACACACATAACCAGCGCCCCCTCCCCCCCCTTTTTTTCTTCCTTTAACACCCACCGTGTACGTTCATGGCTGAAACACTTAAAAATACAGATAAAAGGAGAAACGAAGAGAAAAGGAAGCCGCATGTGAGTTGGTTATTTGCAAAATAGAAACATCAAAGGCGACACGTAGGACATCAAAGGGATTTTTGTAACGGGGTAGGAGGAATCTAATCTGGATATCTGGAGGCAGACCCCAATAACATGTGGCAATTTCGGCCAGGCAAGACAGAAAGAACACTGAAGACTGAAAATGGGGGGGGGGGGAATGGGGCAGTTTTTTTTAAACTGACTATAACGGGGGCCAATGCTAAAGCTTTGGGGAGAGGACTTAGGACGTGAACCGACTTTGACTGCGACCCAGTGTGTGGAAACGGTTAGAGATACCGGTTTCTTTGATGTCGGGCAGATTCGAAAAGTTCGGCCCCAATTCGTCACTGATCGAGTACAAGTGACGTCTTCAAACTCAATACTGTCTAAATAGTTTTGGGCGATACCCGTGGGCAACTTGGTTGTTCGCACTGAGATACCACAGCCGCAAAGGATTAAGACAATATTGAAATACACCAGAAATAATTGCTGGAATATAAATTACAAGCCCATGCGTCTGAGACCTGGCTTGTAGTTCAATACTTAGAAGTCAGTGGTAAGACCTCGTTTTTGATGAACGAACAAAGCAGGACTACTGTGGCTAAGATAGTGCAGGCTGTTGTCCCATTCAGACACTGTTCATTGGCTGTGATGAGTTTAGTCTTCATATATATATTTTGATGTCTACGTGATTTAGGAGCCAGTTCCTTTTATTTCAAACTTTTGTTGCCAAAAACATCTATAGTTTTTTTTAGCCCCCCCCCCCCCCCCCCCCCCCCCCCCCTCCCAAGACTGCAGTGTGTATTATTTACATCTTGAGAATGAGAATCAAATATATACAACTCCTTGAACCCTGATCAACTGTATAAACCATACAGCATAGTTATACTGGAACAACACACAACAGTCACAGAGTAACCACTAGTCTATAGTAGGTAGGTATTACAGACAAATCAATTTATATTTGCCTTGCCAGATGTAATAGACACGTGTGTATTTGGTGTTGTGTGTCCACTCTTTTGATGCCATACATCTTACACAGCCTAATCGTATTTCTTGCCGTCTGCCCCCTTCCTACGGTTGATACTTCCGTAGCCAAATTCTCTAAATCCATTTTTCTCTAAGAAGAAGAACTCCACAGGGAAGCAAGCACTGTAGGAGTCTACCTTTCATCAGTAGGTTGGTCACTCGACAATTGTTTAGGCCCATTATCCTCCAAGGTTGGGCTGACCTGGGTCATGGCTTACGTACGTCTCCTGCTGCGCTTTATCAGACCAACAGACAAGACGAATATTGGATTTAGCGTCTCATGGCTAGTGCTGTCTACAGGGACTGTTCAGGTTAGGTTGTTTAATTTTGCACCCGACAGAAAAACTATATTACCTTACCGGGCTCGAAACCGGGTCTCCCGCATGACAGTTTGATGTTGTAGCCACTCGGCCAACCACAACAATTACTGCTATTCTGTTACCACGACCAGTGCTGCTACTATGAGCAGATTTACCTTGCGGGCAAGGCGGTTACTGTGACTTTTCCGACACAGGCTTCTAGTGATATCATGAATGTCAAATGATATGCATAAAATCTTGTTCACAGGAGAAAAGGGAAGGGAGTGGGGGGGGGGTATACGGGAGGAGTGCAGCCTGGAGTCATCATCATCATGTAGCAGGTCCTTTGCAGAACGTCGCTCTCATCACAGTCCGCCTGTAAGAAACTCGGTCTCTTGCCCGTTCTCCCGCCTCATGAACTTTCACACTCAAGGAGTCACTTATGTCCTGTGCCCATCTTCGTGTCGTTCGGCCCCTGCCCCTCCTTCCTGGTACGGTGCCTTCTGCTATAATTTTTTCCAATCCGTCGTGGCGCTTGATATGACCAAAATATTTCAGCTTTCGAGAAAGGATGCTGTTTATTAGCCAAGCCTCCTTGATGTTCAGATCTTTTAAGATGTCAATATTTCTCATCTTCTTTGTCCAAGATATTCTGAGAATCTTTCTATAGCATTTCAGCTTAAAAGCCCCTATTCTCTTTCTTAAGGACTGAGAGATAGTCCATGACTCACATCCGTATGTAGCCACAGGGAAGATGCATGCTCTCAAAATTCCAATTTTTATCTCCTTGCTGGTGCTTAACCATAGACTTTTAAGGCTGTTCAATCTGTGCATTGCTATGGCCATCCTCCTTTTAATTTCTGTCGAACAGTCTCCATTGTTGTTTATTATAGAGCCTAGATATTCAAAGTTTGTGACATTTTCAATTTCTTCATCATTTATTGTTGGAGTAGCCAGACAATAATATTTCACCAAGGGCGAGAGTCGTCTAAATAATCATTACAGAACGGGCGTCATTAGTGGTTTTGCGCTTGTGGAGCTATAGAGGGAAAGATCTTAGAACCTATGGATCTGTCCGGAATGCTGTGATGATAATCCTCACTAATCACTTATCTTTTATTCCCAAATCTTTTTATTCCTATAGTCTTTAAACAACTCTCTTGTTATTTCCACAACTGTCAATTCCAACTTGTTTTTATGAACATATCTTTTACATTTCAATACATTGTTTCAACAACTCTTCGTCACCATGACAGCTTTATGCATATTTCTGAGGTCAACGGTCAAAGTTCGCCTACAAGCGGAAATAAAAACCCGCACCAGGACCACGCGAACTAAATAAAAAAAAATCGGATCCTCGAAAAACAAAACCAAGATGCTGATGGGATCGTCACTGGAGCTACGTAATTGGTGCTTTTTGTGACAATATTATATAAAAACACGTGCTTATTTGAATGCGATGTTTGAATGTGTGAATATTTCAACGCAATCGGTGAAGATCTTTCTTAGATTAATTATTAGTCACAGACGGACATGTTGAATTTTTATTTATATAAGATAGATATATATGTCTGTGCGCGCGCGCGCGTGATGAGGCTTATAAATGTGCTGAGTGTATAAAGTGTGTGGCGTTTAAGTGTGCATGCACGTATGCGTGTATGTATAAATATCTGTATTCGCCATCCATCCCTTTGGGTGTTTACCTTATTTTCATGTAGTGTATGTATATTGCTACATAAAATCCAACTGCTCTGTGAAAGGTGAGTGAAAGGGCCAATGTATAATGGGACTGCGTGTCCAATTTGTGAACCTTCAAAAATAAAGTCGTCGTTTCCCCCCCCCCCCCCCCCACCCGAATACTGCTATATTTCAACATATCATGCAATATCTTTTCCGGGTGAAAGATCAGAAAGGTAAAGTACGGGACTAATTACACGGGTACAGCAGTCAGAGCTTTTATGCAAGAGGCTAGGAACTTGTGAAGTCAAAGGATTTACTTACTGACGGTATTAACATTCCCCCTAACACTACATTTACGACTGCCCTCCAGCCATCCTAGCTTGTTTTACCGCCAAAAATTCATGACCGCGGGGCACAGCAAAAGTAGGTAAACCTCACGGTTTCGTGGTCGCTTGTTTTATTAAATATATCAATGTTGGTAGTGGCTAAAGCAGGGCTGTGGTTAGAGCGGTTATAGTCTGTTCCAGAGGTCGTGCCCGACTTTAAAAAATCCGCAACTCAGCAAACGTTCGGTGAAAGTTGCTTAAATGTGGCATGCAACCTGTTTGTCAACAAGCATGCATGTCCTTAAAAAAAAATTTTTTTTGGTAAACAAACATTTAATTTTGCCTTATTTGCTGAAAATTAATGAGAAGGGAAATGACCCGGCAATTGAAAGCAAACAATCATCATGCCATGCCTACAGTTAACTGAGAAACTGGAACCTTTTAAAACACAAAAATGCACACCTTCCATACTCAGGAGATCAACTCCAGCATTAGTCCCATGAGTTGTATATTTTTCCTTGTATGTTAGATAGTCTATCAAAATAATCACAATGCACTGCCGCTGCACGTATGAAATTATTTCCAAACAATCTCTAATGTGTGTGTGTCAGTTACTGAAATAATTTCCAAACAATCTCTAAAGTGAGTCAGTTACTGTATAGTTTAGTTTTTGAAGGCTACACAAATCATTAGTCAAACAAAGATCAAAGGGGGAAAAACAGATCATAATTATAAAACCTTGGGTCTTAAGGATATGATAAATCTTAGGCGACAGGCAAAAACTCGTATTAATATGTACATTAATTGTCGAGATATTTATTGGAGTGTGCGTACATGACTTTTGAAACACACTATTACTGTGAGCTCACGGTTCACATTTCCAACCAAATCAGTTTTTCATGGCCATACGACTGCCTACTGAGTCATTCCACCGCTCTGTCTGATTCTGATTTCATGGTGGGTTTTTTTTTTTCCCTCAACCATCTTACAACAAGCCGTCTCATCGAATAGTGCGGCAACTGTGGTAGGTCTACGGGAAAATGTACATCAGATACAAGAAAGAAGAATGTTTGCGTGATGTTATATATATATAAATATTAGGGCTGTACTGAATAGTGATTTTCACTATTCGGCCGAATACGAATAGTGTATCATCATCAGGTGCCTTGCCGACTGGCGTGGGCGAATATGCCTCGCCACAATCTGCGATCTCCTGCAGCATGTATTAGTTTGTGTGCTGACACACCTCCATGCCATGCAACAAGACTGTCAAAAATCTTTTCTCGTTATCTTTCTCCATCCCTCCTTCCACAGATTTTTCCAGTGGTCACGACATGTTCTATTTTCCCTCTTTCATAACATGGCCGAAAAATGATGACTGTCTGCTTCTTATGTCTGTGATTAGTTGTCTTCGGGCTCCCGCAACTTTCAAAACCTCTTGGTTGCTAGCCATAAGAAATTGTTTGTCTTGCCTACCGATTGTCGAGGACACACAACGAATTGCCTTTAATTATTGTACTTACTTAAAGAGGCTAACAGTGACTATTGTACAGACCTCATTTTCCACTTTAAAATTTCATCCAAAATGTAATCACAACCTTACTTATTCGCTGCACCTTCACGAATACAGATGGAGGATAAGTCGCACCTCGAGACATATACAAAGACAATTGTTAGCACCCTGCGGTTGCCATTTTATGCAGTATGATACACTTTGAGTGTGAAACAGGGGGAGCTCTTTTCGACGGTGGCGAGGAAAGACAATTTAAATTTTACTTTTGAGTATCTTCATGCCTTCTTTAATAATGTCACAATTTATAGCCGGCTTTTTGTGATTATCGCCGCGGCACCCCTGGCATACGCACCCAGTTTGAGAACCTCTGCTGTAATGACTCGGTCGAGTCATCAGTCAAAAACCTTGCCAGTTGTTATTTACCACATAACCGGGTCGCAGTTTTCCCCGCTATGACAGACTTAGGCAACAGCAACTACTGTGTTAAGAGAGAGTTTTTTTTTTTTTTTTTTAGTCCATCGCAGTGTGTGCAAAACGGGTGTAAGGTAACCATTATTCGTATTCGGCACGACCGAATACCGAATAGTTAATAAGTCCACTATTCGGCCCCGAAGCGAATATTCGGTATATATAGTGCCTAACTATTTCAGTCCCAATAAATTGTAGCTTTAATCATTTCTATCGCAAACAGCTGAGCTTACAAACGCAAAATAATTAATGCCAGTGAAAGTTCAGCAGATATACTAAGGCAGAAGAAATAGGAAAAGTAACAACTCAATTACATAGGGTTAATGTAACAGCTGCATGCGTGTGTGTGTGTGTGTGAGAGAGAGAGAGAGAGAGAGAGAGAGAGAGAGAGAGAGAGAGAGAGAGAGAGATGAATATCCGTGACATCGCAAAATGTCCGCGTCACACAGTTAGCAAGCTATCATGGGCACCACATTACAGCCTACGTGCTAGAAGATATATGTCCAATCTCAGGACATTCTTCTCCAGTCTTGATTTGTAACTGCCCGCCATTAACTTGTGAAACTAGATTACCCCCGCACTCAGCTGTGGGATTATCTTCCCATGTCTGTAAAAAAAAAAAGAAGAAATATGACAAGAAACACAAGAACTGCTTTCTGGCTGCCAAAGTCCATGGTGGCGCGTGACAATTCTCCGATAAAAGGAGAAATGGAAGGCCCAAAAACCAGTGCCAGACGTTTTCACAGTATGACAGTAATGCATTCTGCATATTACATGCATCAGAAACCGGCATTCTCTTACGCACAAATCGTCGTCTTTTGCATTCTGAAACAAGAGAAACTGAAACTGCGACGGCTAAAAGATTCTCGCAAAGGGCAAAATGTCAGGGAAAACATACTGGGGTTGTTTTTAACTATTCACAGCCAATGCTCTGTTTACACTAGAATTCTGGGAACAGAGCGGGAGCTTTGAAGTGGGGATTTCTCAAACAGAATGGCCGTAAGAGAACCACCTGAATGGTAGATAAGATACGCTAGTTGCATGCTTGATTTGTGTAGAAGATTTAAGGGATTAGATAGGACGCGACCAACAGATCTTCTTCAATTCCCTAATGGCTATCAAAAGCCCCCCAAAAAATACAATCGTTCCAGCCTATAAAAAGCATATAAATGAAGGTCGTGTTAATTTTTTTTCCAAATAATTACAAGTGAAAGCGTTCCGAAAAAAAGCTTATTTTAAAAAAAAAATGGGAACGGGGGGGGGGGGGGGGGGGGGTGTGTGTGTGTGTGTGTGTGATTTTCCCGATAGTTATCAACACGTGCAAAGGAACAATTTCGTGATGGGATGTGGCTCGGAAGCTTTTTTTCACATTCACCGGCGAAAGGTTCTGGTTATTCGCCCACCTCTGGACTTGAGCCTTGTTCTAGAACCGGAGTGTTGCATGCACATCCTCTTTATGGATCTGAATATTTGTATGCCGGCTGTTAGTTCCTTGTATCTCAGGTAGATAAGATGCACTCGGACATCGAAGGAAGCTCCCCGATTATTCGACTGTTACGACATGCTTGATGGAGAGGCAGTGAGTCTATTCTTGTTTTTCCCCATAGGGGAGCTTGAGCCCTGGAAACCACACAGGGAGTTATGAGTTAACTGATATGATGCTCTCCAACACCTCTCTCATTTTTGGTGTGTGTCTCACCCCCCCCCCCCCTCCCCCTCCCCCCTTTTTTTCCCCTTTTTCACTAATGAATGTCGCATTGTTTCTGATGTCTTGATACTGGGGACAAAAATCCGGATCTAGATCTGAGCTTACCTGACTGTGTCGCACGGCAATAATTAGTGTGTCGGCTGCAGTGTGAAGATGTGAACGTAAAGCGTTAAACAGAATAATCGGCACGTAGCGTTACATTTTAACCTCTGGTTCGTTAATAGATTGAGTTACTATGTGGCGGAAATTATGATTCATTTTAACCTCTGGTTCGCTAATAGATTGAATTACTATGTGACGGAAATTTTGATTGTTAAAAGTGTGTCACCAACATGAACAGTTTGTAAATCTCTATATATTATTACAGCCTTGTGCGGTGTGGCTAAATACTTTTTTTTTTAATTTTCACTCGGTACTTTTTCTTGCAAAGTGCCAATTTAAACCAAGGATTATCGTTTAACCTAATAGACAAACCATCTACTCTGTCCACAAGCATTTGTGTGTGTATTCTGCATGTATATCACAGAAAGAAATTATGAACTCCGATAGGGCTTCAGAAATCTATGCATTCACACCCAGAATTATATGAACGGCCAGAATCAACTCTGTTTCTTTCTGGGAATCGTTCCGACAGCGCCAATTCTGACAGCCGTTAGATTGTACTGATAGCGCGGGAATGGAAAGTAACTATCAGATCTGCAGACGCACATGTTTGCTAAATAACTGTTTGTGTCTGCCTGCAAACAAAAAAGCAACCATTTTTAAAACGTTCATCATCTCGTTTCTCTGTGATCTGTGACATTTTTGCAGATGCGGCAAACCATATTTCACGATGGTTCATTGTCTGTTCACCTCACTCAATTATCACGGCGATGTCTTGAATTACGTTTTATTTCTAGACAACAATAACTACTGCGGCATATGCCTTTCTAACGCGTACATTATGATGCTCTGACAAGAGAAAATCTGTCTATCATCCATGCCCTGATAATAACGTATACAAGAGCCGTCCACTGACAAGAACACATTTACAGTAAACATGTCTTGCCTGATATACCTAAACTTTACTTGAATCGTGATCTTAAAGAACTTACCATTCAACACCCTGATTATTTTTTTTTTTTAACTTTAAACGCTGTACATACCCTGATTTTTTAAAAAAAATAAACCACTCTACCATAGAGGCCCTGATAAAAGTAACATGTACAGTACTAATGCCCACAGAACAACCAGTAACAGACCCACAGTCAATAAACATTAAACCAGTACAATAAAAACTCAGGCCACAACAAGACAACTGTTACCATAAAAAAATTTAACAAATAACCAATTACAACTGCTATGTCCATACAACCAGTACAACAACACCTAGATTATAAAAAGACAATAAAAAGCAGTACAATACTTTTGTCGCGATAAAAGCTTCTCGTAAAATATCCAGGTCATGTCCATACTATAATAACCAGTATACAGTATCCAAACTTTGGATAAGAACACAATACACTAGGGGCAATACGTATGCCAACCCCCCCCCCCCCCCCCCCCCCCATGCACTTTATGCGGACATTATATGGTTTTCAACGGACAGCGCCCATGTGGAATATCTATCATGTTTGTGCGCGCGCGCGTACATGGGAACTGCATTCATGAGGACTGTAGTCGAAGATACAGAATTCGTGCTTTGTGCATCGCTCTCAGTTAAACGTTCTGTGAAGAGAGACGGCACCGTATGAGATAAAACTAATCAATGAAGGCGATCCTCTCAACTTTATTAAACATGTATGGAGACAAAGATATTTATCTCTGCCTTCATCAGGAATGCACACAAAGTAACATGAACACTTTTATTCCGTTAAAAGAGTTTTGTAGTGAATTCCTCAAAAAACACAAAGACAGCAAACCGGAAATGTAAAAAAAAAAATTTTTTTTTTAATGGAACCCAAACATGTGCTGTTTTTGCTTATAGTAAGCCAAAGATTCTCTTTGATCCGAAGCCAATGTCTTTGATCCTAGCGGAGTCTCCAGGGGATAGATTTACAGAACTGCTCAAGATGGTGTGCTGGGACGTTAGACTTGTAAGTTGCTAGTTTAGAAAATATTCTTTCTAAATGAGTCAGTTGCCGGTTTCTTGATGGCTGAGGTTATTACCCATTTTTCGCCTGTCCTGGAAACGTGTGTTTTTACAGCGAAGCTACGATATTTCTTTCTGGCTAACACATACGACGACCAGAAAGCGCTGTTTCTGGCCGATTCATTTACCCACTTCAGTCAACTCTTTCTGTAGTGCACGATGCTGCCCGTTCTAAGCCACCAACTGGTCGAGCTGTAGTACTTACTCGGCTACTAGTAAGAGACAGTCAGTAGGTGCGGACGTCCGTTCTGCTCCCTTACGAGGATCCATAAAAGACAATAGGTTCTTGAAAGAAGTAGCTATACTGTGGGGGTGCTTGCTGAACACAGAATATCTGGACTGGCTGGTCAGCCACATGAAGTTGTTTTTGTAACTAAATTATGTCTGATCATTATCACCAGATAGGCAAGTCCTTCGTTAAACGGTAAAAACAATACGTATGTACATATATAAGGTATGCAAACAACAACGTAGATCAAATATATTAATGTACTGCAGGTCTGCAAACAAGGATTTAACGTTTATACATACATACATACATACATACATACATACATACATACATACATACATACATACATACATACATACATACGTACGTACGTACGTGCGTACGTACGTACGTGCGTGCGTGCGTGCGTACGTACGTACGTACGTACGTACGTACGTACATACATACATACATACATACATACATACATACATACATACATACATACATACATACATACATACATACATACATACATACATACATACATACATACATACATATACATAATTAGTGTCCGGTTAGCACGAATTTGTTTAATTAACAATGTGATTTGTATATTTCAACTGAAAGAAATATGTTCGGTGTTTCATATTCTGTCGATGTTGGAGTGTTGTAGTCACCAACTTGAGGAGATACAGCGAAACATGCAATGAAAAAAACAAACTGCGATCAATATATACTGTTTGTGCTCCCACTAAAACCTTGCTAATACGAATTCTAAGAAACCGAAAAATCTAGAGTCGCTGTGTAATAAATTTCTGCTATTCGGCTACTCATATTTGCATTATGAATAATTCCTTTATTAAATCAACACTGTGTTCATGTTAACGATGTATTGCTGTATTTTTTTTCTATTTTAAAAAAAAAAACAGCAGAATTATGGCTTGAAAAAAGGATATAAGCTCCTGACTTCATATCTACCACAATACATAAAACCTTCTTATCGTGAATTCGTTAAAGTCGAACACTCGGTTACCATTCACAGCAGGGATGTATTCTTAATAATCCTCGGTTAGCACGAAATCGGTTCTTTCAGTCCCTTGGGATTCGTGTTAACGAGGTTTTACTGCGTAGGCACTGCCGATGACACAGCGTGGACTGCACCGACATCTTACATATAAGAATAAACTCACAGGGAGCAAGTACAGCGGGGATCTACAGTCATCAGTAGAAATTATCCTCTTTCGACACACGTTTCGGCCCACGATTCCTAAACGTATTCGGAGGTGGGCCCACCTGAGTTCATGAAGCTCAGGGCTGCTTCCCCGCCGCACAGAATTACCGGATGGTGTTATACTTTCGGCCAGAGACAAGACGACTTGGTGGTTTCGAAGGAGGTACTGTGAGATAAGAAGTCGCCACGGCAGCGTAATTAGAACAGTCCGCATGCCTGGACGACCGAGCGACAAGCTTACTTTGGTTTACCGGACACATCTTGGACTTTTATTAGCAGTTGGCAGAGAGACACTGGCAGACAATTCGTACACGATGGACTTTTCAAAGGGATAAGAAACTCTTTTCCACTAGATACCCGGACCAGCTCACCGAGGCCCGTCCCCTACGTTGTTGCGCTGCGTCCAGAGCCAGCTGGATGCCCTTTCGGCCACCTCACCAAGTTTTTTGAGTGCCCGTTTCCGTTCATTACCGCGCAATCCTAACTCTTTAACCACATTGTAGAGCGAAGTGGAAACGAGGCCTCTCGCTCCCACTTCGACGGCAAATACCCGCACTGTGTAAGCCTCGTTTTCTCCTCAAACCGGCTGCTAAATCACTGTATTTCTCGAGCTTATACAAATGATTCTCCTCCATCCGCGACTCAAACGGGACCGTCAACTCAATCAGGATGAGTTGCCGTTTTTGCGCAGAATGGAGAACGATGTCCGGTCGCAGGCCGGTTTTACGGATCAACTCGGGATACCGTTCATGTCCTGGCAGATCAACCGCCAGTAACCAGTCCCTCGCAGAGTCTAGCACAGATGGAGCGAATGCGTTTTTGTTGACATTACCTTTTGGAACCTGCCCAGCCTTGAGGAAACGAATGGGGACGATACTAGAACTGGCTCTGGCATTAGCCCTCATTCTAGCCTGGTCGACAACGGCTGCTAACTCTTTTAGCACCTTGTTGTGGCGCCAGGTATAGCGGCCTTGACCTAGGGCTTTCCTGCACGCGGACAGGACGTGCTCAAGAGTTTGCTTTGATTTGCACAACGGGCAAGTCGGATCGTTGGTCGCAGACCATTTAACCATGTTAACACCGGACGGTAATACATCGTACGCCGAACGAACGATAAAGCTCAGTCGCAACGGGGTCATCCGCCAGATCTCACCCCATGTGAGTATTCTAGGCAATGCGCTCTCCAGGCTGACCCAATGGCCCTGCTGCGACTGCTGGGCTGCTTTCTGAACCCGAATCTCGTTTTCGTTGTCCCTCACCGTTTGTATCACCATGTCTCGGCGTTCTTTGGCTGAGGCCTTTGACCACCAATTGACTTTCCCGTGCCCTAGGCCTCGACGGTCGGTTTGTGTGTAACCCATTACCTCCTTCAATTTTAGTGCGTTCTGAGCAGCTCCTATCGCATCGAGGACCTTCCACTTCTGGCCAGTCTTTAGAGCGGGCTGGACAGCGATGACATTTGGGTCTGAGGACTCGCGCAAAAGCATGGCGAGCCTAACTTTGCCGACTTTAAACTCTTCGGTTATTGACTTGAACGGAAGTACCAGCTTAGCCTGTTTACAATACAGAGCCACGTCGGTCAGACAAGGCGGTGCACCAATCCACTTTCTTAAGGCTGTATTGATTTTCTTTTCCATGGTTTCCACTGCAGTCATCGTCACCTCGTAGACTAGCAGTGGCCATAGAAGCTTCGGAATCAACATGAATTGGAGACACCATACCTTGAATTTCCCGACCAGCCTGCATCGCTCGATCGCGAGCAGGCCTGTAGCCAGTGACTCATGTATTCGCCGGACTTCCGCTCTGTCAGATAACTTCGAATCGTAAACGCGACCGAGACTCTTCACCGGTTCCTCCAGAACCGTAGGGATCTTGTTCCTTGCCACCGTAAAACTGGTCGCCGACACCTTGCCCTTATGGATTGACAGACTCCTCGACTTCTGCGGTTTGAACTGCATACCGCTCCATTGGACCACCGCGTCCAATCTATTCAGGATCGTGCGGGCAGACTCCTCGCTGCCCGTTATAATAGTCGTGTCATCCATAAATGCGCGCAGTGGCGGCAACCAGTGATCCCCTATTTGAAGGCCCAGTCCGTAGCCGGCCGCCCCGTCCAACATGATCTGCATTGCCATGACAAACAGTATAGGTGAGATCGTACACCCCATAGCTATCCCAATCTGCAACTCAGTCCACCTCGTGGTAAACGTCGAGGTAGAGAAGCGCAAAGCGAACTTAGAGAAATATTGCTCGACCATTTGACTGATCTGTGTCGGTACGTGAAACATGCGCAGGGCTCGCCACAGTAGCCTATGGGGGACTGCCCCGTAGGCGTTGGCTAAGTCCAACCATATAACGTGCAAATTGGTTCTCTCATGCTTGGCTCTCTGGATAGCCTCCCATATCATGGTCGCGTGTTCAAGGCACCCAGGAACGCCTGGAATGCCACCCTTCTGAACACTCGTATCTATGTACTTGTTAGTCATCAGATACTGTGTGAGCCGGCGAGCCATGACTGAGAAGAATATCTTACCCTCAACATTCAACAGCGAGATGGGCCTGAATTGGGAAAGACTCTTCGAGTCCTGCTCTTTGGGAATGTAGACCCCATTTGCCTTTGACCACTCTGGACATATGTGATTGCGGATCCACGCTTGTCTCAACAAGACGTGAAGCATTTTTAGGATTTTCGGGCAACGCTTGTAAAGAACGTACGGAACACCGTTCGGACCTGGGGCAGACTTGCCGCTGGCTTTTTTCACAACGTCCTCAACCTCAGACCAAAGGGGAGGTACCAGTTTAAATGGTACCTTCGGCACCGAAGGCTGTTTGAGTCCGCTAAGGATCTCTGGATTGTCATCAAGAGGCTCTCTCCTCTTCTTATCAGAGTACATCTTGCTTAGATGTAGCTCAAGTTCTTTCTGACTGACAACCAGAGTCCCAGACTTCGGTTGCTCGAATAGACCTCGGGCAAACTGATACGGGTCCCTAAAGAATTTCTCTCGCTCCCTTTTAGTTCTTCGTCTGTTGTTACAGAAACGCTCGGCGCGACAGAGGGCACTGTGTTTGTTCTTTAAATGCACCCACACTTCGTACAGCCCCTCCCGTTCGCTGCCCGTAGCGGCTTTGAACTGTTTTCTGAGGGCATTCTTGTCTGCCCGACACTTCAGAATGTCCCTCTGCCTCCTGCTAGTATTCTGCTTGGCACCCGGCTGTGCCTTAACTACTGTCCCGAACTCGCGGGAGCAGTGTTCATATATTACATCACCAAATTTAGTAAGCTTGTCGCCTAGCGACTTCTTGTTTAGAGTTTGTTTAAGTACCTCACATAATGTAGCCTCCAACTTACACCACACCACCTTCTCGCTCGCAGGTGGAAACCTGATTCTGGAGCGCACTTCTTCAGAAATCATCAAAGGTGCTCCTCCGCAGTCGACGTCATGGGCCTCTCCGGGCGAGTGGGGTTCCCCCTGCCCGTCGTTCCCTAACGACTCAGAAACTACCACAGGAGTAGTAGTTTTGCGACGGCGTTTACTGCGTGGAGCACCCTCGCATTTCATTCTTCCGGCATGCGTTCTCAGACCATGCAACCCCGTGAAGCTTTTTCCCACATGTACAGAGCCAGCCCGGACGTTGGGCGAGTGTCTCAGTCCGGGGGCTAGCAAGGTCGTCAACGAGGGTATCAATCAGATTGGGCCCTTCATTCTCCCCCCCTTTCGGAGGGCCCTGGGGGCATATTTCATTGTGGTTTAACGCAATCGGAGGTATTATACTGTGTTAGGGGTGATCAACCCGGTCCACAGTCGACATCTGTCTCCAGATGTCAGTTTATCCCCCCGGCGATACCGGGGGGCCAGTCTTTCCATAGGTGTCAAAAGGACTTTCCCGATAGTCACCAGTCTTTCCTGGTAGTCTTGTGGGCTAGCCACGTACAATAAGAATAAACTCACAGGGAGCAAGTACATATATTAAACTAAAACCTCATAGATGCGGACAATCCAACGTGGATGTGAATGAAGCACCGGCTGCAAACTCCACTGGACAATTATGGGTGTTCGCCACCTCCGAACTTGTGAGTCTTCTTCAAGAACTTGAATGTTGCGTGCCCATCCATTTCACAGATCTGACTTTGTTGTATGCAGTCTGTCTGTTCCTTGTCTGTCCTGCAGCTGTACTCTAACTTCGAATGATGTATCCCAATTAGTCAACACCTACCCACGACATGCCTGTTTGGAGGCATGGGGTCTACTATATTCTTGTTCTTACCCACAATGGGAAGATGTGAAGCGTTAGACCTCCAGGTCACTCACTGCTCAGAGAAGTGTGGTCACTGGTTCCTTTCCTTGTCCTTCCACTCCAGACAATCATCATCTAGTGTTAACCGTATGAGGAATGTAAACGCGGAGTCGCAGAAAGTAAACACACAACAACAATCCTGCTTATGCTTGAGAGAGAGAGAGAGAGAGAGAGAGAGAGAGAGAGAGAGAGAGAGAGAGAGAGAGAGAGAGAGAGAGAGAGATGGCGCTGAAGTGTGTGCAAGTGCACCAATGCGGGTACAAGAAGATAGCACAAATATAAGCAATGGAATACTGTATGCGATGGGGGGCATCAGTCTTCTTTCATATTACCCGCTTCCTGGCTCTTCCTGAACATCAGAGAAACCGTCGGTGCAGTCATTTATTTCTTTTAACGGGGATCAAAGTTGCCGGGTCGCCTTATTGTTTGTTGGGCGATAAAAAGGCATGCAATATTCGCACGTTGCCGCGCCGAGATCAAGTGATACCTTGGTCGGAAACAATGCAGGCACCGGGCAAGCGTTATGACATTCACGTGTAGCAAGACGAGGCGGCGCGAGGCACAAAAGAGAAATAAACATGGACTAAAAAAAAACGTACATGAACGTGCGTAGCCAGACTTTCATACACAACAGTAACCTGAAATTCGTCTACGTCTTTTGGCGGCAATGGCTACCATTATCGTTAGCCGGGCCGAACGCTCTGGCTGTTGTCCTTTCACACGATCACAAAACGGGTCACGGTAAGAATATGGGTCTGATTGCACCGGACTTCACATCTGGCTCAATTTCCGCACAGCGACTGCCTCTGCCGAGAGCGTCACATCAGACTGGAAGTCCGTAGCTCCAGTGATAACCTCTAAGCATGCTGAGAGGCCAATGAACTCTTGGGGGAGGGGGAGTAAATATGCATTAATGTTTCCTCCTCACGACTTCACACAGACAACAAGTACACAAGGACGTGGCGGTGTACTTAGACGGTGAGGTGAGGTCGAAAAATTGAAGAAGGTAAATAATAAAAGAGAAGGAATTAAATATGTGAAATAACCTAAACTGGGCAAGACTGTCTAACTATTCCCTTATAATAGTGTATATTGACAAATAGACAATATCCTAACCAAAAGACCCGAACTAGTAATTAACAAAGGCGCAAAAAATACGAAATGGGCAAAATTCTAGGTTATATAACACTTACCACAAGGGCCCATTTGAGGCTGGGTCGACCTTCAAAAAAAAAAAACTTTGATTCAAAATGCTTAAATTTTTTTTAAAACCTAGCTTCGTCGGGAGCTGAACCCATGGACTTCTGATCCATAGGCAAGAGTCTGGTCGATGCAACACAGCAGCTCCCCTGAGTGTATATGTGTGTTTGCAAACACATAGGCGTGCATTCAAACGTCGTCCTGCTGACATGTATTGTGTATGTGTATAGAATTTGTACATGTGTATCTTATATATTTATGTGTGGGTGTGAATAGGGCATACCAGTCCCCTCCCATACCAGTCCCCATCCCTAGGTACTAGAGTACTGGTCCAAGCCACTGGTTTTGGTGCATGTAACATTCCTTAGCCTATATAATTGGCACAGAGAAACCAAACCACAATTATAGCCGATACTGCTTGAAGTAGGATGTATGTTTAGATTGTTTCCTGTTTTAATGCTACTTAAAAATATGACCGAGTTGTCACTCTCAAATGTGAACTGCTTGCTATTCTGTCTGCGCCTGGAAAGAATGTCGCTCTTAAACAAACATGCATACATGGCTCTAATAGTACACGCTTCATCTCATCACGTGCCTTGGATGCCACTCTCATCATGTGCCTTGGATGCCACTCTCATCATGTGCCTTGGATGCCACTCTCATCATGTGCCTTGGGTGCCACTCTCATCATGTGCCTTGGATGCCACTCTCATCTTGTGCCTTGGATGTCACTCTCATCATGTGCCTTGGATGCCACTCTCATCATGTGCCTTGGATGCCACTCTCATCTTGTGCCTTAGATGTCACTCTCATCATGTGCCTTGGATGCCACTCTCATCATGTGCCTTGGATGCCACTCTCATCATGTGCCTTGGATGCCACTCTCATCATGTGCCTTGGATGCCACTCTCATCATGTGCCTTAGATGCCACTCTCATCATGTGCCTTGAATGCCAATCTCATCATGTGCCTTGAATGCCAATCTCATCATGTGCCTTGAAAGCCACTCTCATCATGTGCCTTGAATGCCACTCTCATCATGTGCCTTGAATGCCACTCGCATCATGTGCCTTGAATGCCACTCTCATCATGTGCCTTGAATGCCACTCTCATCATGTGCCTTGAAAACAACTCTCATCATGTGCCTTGAATGCCACTCTCATCATGTGCCTTGAAAGCCACTCTCATTGTGTGCCTTGAATGCCACTCTTACTATGGCATCGAAAACCACTCTTAACATGTGCAATACCACTCTTAACACCCGCCCCACCCCCTTTTTTTTCAACACGTGCATTAATGCTCTTGATCTTTAACCTATGTTAAAAATAAAAGAAACGTGCACCAATCTATTGCTTTAATAAATTGCCGATGCGATTCCCTGCGTTTCCCATTTCCTTGACTTCAAACCACTTCTTTGTCACTGATGCTGGTCTCCAGTTTCCAGACGAGATACCAGGATCCAAGCCAGCCATGTGCGCTGCTCCGCTCTAGAGTTATTCTCTTCTAAATTGCCGCTAACACCGTATTCATATACAGCAAACAATTTCTTTGTTGTTTCTCCAAGTGGGCGCCGACGTTTATTTGCCACATAACACGTTGAAATTCTTTACTCGCCACACTTCTTGCCAAAGCACTCATGGAAAGACTTCACTGTCCACATTTCCAGAAAATATTCTTCGATTTAACAGTATGGTAATACAGCCTGAAACGAAACAGGCCAATAAAGTGGTTCCTTTCTCACTGGCGCCGGAATGTTTTGGTGAGAACTCGGCTAACGCTTCGTTGTTTAATCCCCGGATCAACAACAAAGACAATATCATGCATAGGGAAAAGAGAGGAGGCTACGGAAACGCCTCAGAACATGTGGATCAGAAGGAGTCAGAATTCTTCAGCCGCGCTGCCCTCGTGCTCTGTCCAGAGTGCTCACATTAAAAGAGTATCGAAGACTGTGAGGACAAGAATGTACAGTCTATGACAAATACCTTGTTCAATGTATGCAATCGTAAGAAAACACGAGCTGGAGAACGAGGGTATTAGAGACCTGAAAAAGAAGACTGTTGTGGTGTGGTGTGGTCACCAGTGAGAAAAGTACTATGGTCAGAACTATGTACTGCTACGGCAGCCGATAACCCGGGCGTATTAAAAGAATATAAGACATTAGGATGAGCAAATCATGGCACTAATGTGCCCCAAAAAAAAGAACAGTTAAGAAATGCAGTGCTGTATCTGCAACACTCCAGAAATACGGTGCATCAACAATGCAAGGGAATCATCCCAAAGAAAGAAGCGACAAGGATAGACCCAAATAAACCTCGGCACATTATATTGTAAGATATCCATGTTTCTGTAATCTAAGTGTGATGGACCAAGGGGTCAGAGACGATTACAGCCTATTCAAAATGGGTACAGTGTTATTAAATAAGGGCAGACGTGCAGAAACTGGTTTGGGGGAAAAGAAAGAAGATGCCAATCAACTCCTACTGGGTATGCTGAGAACAGATGACAGCTGCATCGAGGAAGAAAGTCAAATGGGTCGGACCGATGTGCTAGGATTCGATACGGACAACAAATACCATTATATGGGTACACCATGTGCGTGAACACAAATGTGGAAGGGATAGTGTGGCTTTCCGGTACAATGTGACGACAGCGACACTGAGCCAAAGGACCTGTTACAAGGTAATGATTATGGTTCTCTGCCTTCGCCCACACATATGCAGTTGGACACGGTTCAACTCTGGCCATATGCGCAATACCACACATTTTCGATATTCACATATTTCCTTACATTGTGTGCCGTCTCCCCAATTGAGGTTTGCTGCAAATGTATCTACTAGTAACTAGGAATATTACGTAGTTAGGATGCAATCTCTTCCACCGTACAACTTTCGTACCACTGGCGTGAGAACCACAATAACGGTCGTTTTCTATAACGGTCGTTTTCTATACCGCCAACCACGGGAATCGAACCCTGCTGGTAGGCGTCGAAGATTGCATTATGAAACCATTTCAGTAACCTTTGAGCCACAAAGCCACACTAGTATATTCCCTGAAGAAAGACAGCATAGACTAACATATGTAGTTTTTAAGACTAACCTATAGAGGTAAAAGAATGTCAATACTATTGAAATGAAAACACACAAACCATTACTGGGTTTACTGCCCAATGAAGTGTGTATTATTTGCCGAGATCATAAATCCATAAACAATCAAAGAATACTAATGAAATAAATGGATACAACTCGCCAGCGTTGAATAGCCTCGCCGTGGATCAGCAGTGGAAGATCTTCGCTCCAGGCAGGACATGCCCAAAGACGAGCAGCACTCTCGTTCAAGTAGCCCAACTCAGCCATCAATAGGTTTTTCAACATGAGCAACAATCAACCGTGTGCGTTCACCCGCAGGCGAAGAAACGCCGAATTGAGATCGTCAGAATAAAGCAAACGTAGCTTGCTAGCAGAAGCCCAAAAAAAAAAAAAACACTGGAAATGTAAATATATCTGCCTGCAAGTCCTGCCTAATGGACACACGGGATACAGTGTGTCAACAGAAGCGGAAGGAGGCTCTTTAGGCTTAGTTAAAACTAATAATGGGCTGTTCTTTGCTGAAGAGGCTGTCCTTGGCTTGTTTATGTTTGAGGTATTATTCTCTGTGCAAGCGCCTTGTGTAACTCATACATATGACCACAATAGTGCGCAATGTGTTGCTAATTGGTTCACTGTATGCGCACAACAATCTGTCACGTTACCAGCATAATGAAAGTCATCGGCGGGGTAAACAAAGCGCTGTAATCCGGTTCATTAATACTACCTGCCTCCGTACTAGTGTTACTGTTAGTGCCTACCTTTTCTCGGGGCAGTATGATTCACAGGCGGGTATGTTTCTCGAGGGTCACTGTAAACAATTTTCTTTCCCGTCTTCTTTTTTCTGCTAATCCTTTAAAAAATAATAAGATTATTAATATTATTATCATCAGTCACCTTCTTCTTCTGTCGGCGTCTATGGCTTAGGCGTAGCGAACGTGCTTTGTAATGCCCGGTTCGGTCACAGCTGCGGGCCTTGTGCCCTGCGTTGGTTTGGACAGTGTTATCGAAAAGAAAACCGTCCTGAAAGCAATGGCAAAGTACTGAAAGTAAATTTGCCTAGACAAACCACAACAGCCCAAAAAAATGCTGGGGTTGGTTCTACAACGTCCTGTAAAGGATACGCACCTAACAACTTCTTCTATTGCTTCACGCCGAGGACCTAAACAGCAGATGACACTTTTTCAACACCATGGCGCAGGGTATATGCTTCTCGACCTATATTTTCATAGATCGCTCGATGGAGATACTGTGGCCAACATTCACGCTGGTGGCTACTACTGCCAATAACATTTCCTTGTAAATGACTTAGGCCTGATGGCCAACATAGCAAATTTTTTAAGACCCCCCCCCCTTTTTTTTTTTTTCTACCTCCTTTCCCCCATACGAAATCGAACTCTAGGCTTGCGGATCAGTTGAGAAGCGACTTAACAATGGGCTCATGCGACTCACATGACCTAACATTTATGCAGAGCAAACTGGTGGATATATATTGTAGAGTCTGTAACCAAGTTCTAGCTTCGTCATCACCCAGTCCTCGGACAAGTCTTATTTCAGGAGACCAAATTTGGCTAGGTTAGAAAGCAACTAAATATTCCAGTCTGTCAACAGACAGAACAATCCTAGCATGTGTGAATAATGACTGTACTATGTATATCTCAACAAACAAATTGCTTCGGTGATTTCATGTGATGTGCAGTTATATTTTGGTTACATGTTACGAATTAGTGGTTTTGCAATATACATTAAAAAATGGATGCTTTGCATGGATATTATAAAAATCAGTGATTGACAGTGATAGATTTCGTACGTACGTACATACGTACATACATACGTACATACGTACGTACGTACGTACATACGTACATACGTACATACGAACATACATACATACATACGAACATACATACATACATACGTACATACATACATACATACGTACGTACGTACGTACGTACGTACGTACGTACGTACGTACGTACGTACGTACGTACGTACATACATACATACATACATACATACATACATACATACATACATACATACATACATAACATACACACCATACATACATAACATACACACCATACATACATAACATACACACCACAGAAGAAGAAGAAGAAGAAGAAGAAGAAGAAGAAGAAGAAGAAGAAGAAGAAGAAGAAGAAGAAGAAGAAGAAGAAGAAGAAGAAGAAGAAAAGAAGAAGAAAACGCAGACAAACTACGACATTGTTGGAATGATGTGACGTAAGAAAACCGAGGACGTACGCTCCGCTGGTGAATAAAAGGCATTACACGTGACACTGGACTGGGTTTTGAACCAGACGACTTTCCACGACTGTGACTATAAGCCTCAGTTCCCTGCCTTAAGGTATATGGTGATAGTAACGTTTTTTTTTTTTTAAATAAAGACAATCTGTTGCTCGAGGAGTTATGTAATCAACATCTGGTAGCAAACGGGTCTGCATTAATTTTTACAACCACACAGAAGGCAATGGCAAACTTTATGTCGGCTGCTTTTACACCCCCGGCTAACATTTTAAATATTTTTTAAGTATTTACATATCATTAACATTTCTTCTCAATACGGTCTAGCTAGATGGCTTAAAATTCGCCTCCTCAGAAACTCCATCATTAAGTCAGCAGTCGAGGGCAGCAGTCACTGGACTACTGTCACTCTCATGTGCTTCTTGAGAGATCTCAGCACACGAAATCGCGAGCAATCTGTGTTCCGTTTAATTATCCGTTGGTTTGTTTTGGTTATCAAATTTTTCTCCCTCCCAAATGCATTAAAATTACAGCGTAGACCAATCCTTTCTAGCTTTTAGAACCGTATCTAATAACTCTTAGAGCCGCACCATAAGGGGTCGACACACATCCACATCCCCGGCTAACGTAGCGTGAAGCTACTACTGCAACGCTTGGCTGCACCGTTGAGCCATCTCTCTAGGCACCGACTCGTCCCCAAGCGATGCGCTCACTGTGCGAGAGCTTTTCCAACACTGCACACACTCTTAGCAACCGTCTCCCCGCGGGCGGACTGATGGCGGCTGTTGCCAGTACTTGCGTGGAACCGTCACCGGCTACCTCAGCGTTGTCTGTCACTGGTGACCTGGCAGTTCAAGCAAACCTAACAGCACACGTAGTGTTAAGTATGTTACAAGTAACATTAAGCAAGCTTTGACGCTTTTAGAGACGATTACCTTCTCCACACGACTCCTCTATCCAGTGTAATAAAAAGCCACCGGCAATATCTGATAATATCTCACGTATACTACACTACACCACTACTGAAAAATTGTGAACGCAATTTCACAATCCTGAAATACGAGGTTTGAAGTCAGCTGCCGGCGATCTGGTAGCAAACGGCTCTGCATTAATTTTTACAACCACCCAGGAGGCAACAGCAAACTAGCTAGAGTTAGACAACACAATAATGAATGTAGCTGCTTTGTCACCCCAAACTAAGAAAATGCGAAAAGAGGTACTGTCCACTGAACATGGTGGACATTTTAAAAAAAATGCACACACGTGGGACAAAATTGGTGCCAGTGCTAGCGTACAAATACCCATAGACCGACAAACAGTCAGGTAAACAGACAGATGGACACATATAAATAGATAGATAGAGATGGATGGATTTACAAATGGATATGTAGATAGACTGAAATGGATGGATGGTTGGATGAAGGGATTGATGTATGAATGGATGGGTGGACAGATGGGTCGGTATATATAAATGTGAATATATGAAATTGAAGTCTTGTGATAAAATGCTTTTCTCTTACGGTAAGCTATCAAACACAGACAGTAAAAATGATCGTTATACAAAGTATCAGTCGAGCCAAACAAACAATCAAACACACACACACAAACACAAATATTCGATGTGGGATGGTAAAAATCAGATGAAAAGGCAGCGCTGGAAGGATAGATGGAAAACTAACATGAGTGGATGCTGGGAAAGATAGTTGGGTTGATGAATGGCTTATATTTGTGGATGGTTGGACTGGTAAATGAACGGATGGATGGAAGGGCGTAAATGTGTGCGAAAAATGTGATATCATGTAGAGGGTCTTGTAATATGATGCTTCTCTCTTACTGTCAGCTATCGAATACAGGCAGTAAGGATGATCGTTATACAAAGTAGTATCAGTCGAGCTCCAGCACAAAAATGGAAAGTATTCCACGTGGGATGGTCAAAACCAGCATGGAAGCGATAGAAGGTTAGATGGGGGGGGGCATACGTGGATGGTGGAGAAGTGGATGGATGGGTGGATGAAGGGGTGGAATGATGGATGGCTATATTCGTGGATGGATGGATATGTAAATAGATTAATGAATGGATCAGCCTTTATGTATGCTATAAAATATGAAATCAGGAAAAATCTAGGTCTCATGATACGATGTTATGTGTATTTCTTACCATCCCACCCCCTTTGTGTGTGTGTGTGTCTGTGGTGGTTATGTGTTCTGAAATGCATTTCAATGGCAGGTGGTCTATTTCGTTCCAATTGGCGTGCCCTTGATGCAGCATATCGTATGCGAACCCGGCTTGTTATGACTGACTGCTTCCATTATCAATTAGCCTGAAAGCCAGTGAAGTACACTGGCAAATCTGACAGCTACCTTATGCTTTAACTTTGCTTGTGCGAACTTCTATGCGTAAATTTTGCTGAGACGTGTATTTTATTAGTTTTCAACGGGACAGTGAAGGGCCTGTGGTGTGATTTCCACTGGCACATGAACGGAGGAATTATTGGATTATCCGCTGCTGCTATGAAGGTGGAAGCTAGACTAACCGCTAAGAGAAAAGTCTTGTGTGAGAAAATGTTTGGCTAAGCGAGGTGGAGGTAACAGAAGTAAGTATACAGCTTACACAGCTGGGCAAAACAAAATAATACAAGCAACATCAAATTTATCAAAATATCGAATCACACACCCAAAAAATTAAGAGCCATGATCCCCAGCGTCTACTCCATAGGCATCTGAAGAAGACGACTGGGGGGAGGGGGTGTGTGGCGGAAGCGTTAGAATACAGCGTATCAAGACACCTGAGCTCTAATCCCTCATAAGACAAGAGATTTATATATGTCAGAGGTCGCATATACAATCCCAAGAATCAACATTGCCTAGCGATTACTCCCACTGGGTGTGTCTGCATGTATGTCTGTCTGTCGCTGTGGGTATGTATGTGTAACTGAGTGGGTGGGCGTGTGTACGTGGATGTGTCTGCTGCGAGCGCGAGCGTGCGTATGCACTTTATCACTCATGTTTTTCAGAATTTTCTTGATATTCATAATGAGCATTTTATTAAATAAACATAATATGCTTCATGTATAAAAATACAGCTGCTGTGTGAAAGATGGGTGTTTGAAAGGGTCAGCTGTGAGACTGGCCTGAGTGCCCAATGAGTGATCCTTTTAAAATGAAATTCGTTCGTTTAGACAAGAAAACCATGAATTCTTCAGCGCCTATAACTGTCATCCGGCTTTCTTTAGCAAGGCAAGCAAGGAACGCTGTAGTGTATTCTCGCTATCGGACAGTGATATTTATGCTAACCTTACAGTCGCATTCACTAATAAACAAACTGTCCACTGTGTGTGTGTATATATATATATATATATATATATATATATATATATATATATATATATATATATATTATATTTTTTTTTTTTTTTTTTTTTTTTTTTTTTTAAACTTTGCTGATTGTCGTATTGTTGGCCATGAATTTATTTTCTAAAGAAAGATCGACGAATTTGTGTTTGTGTGTGCGTGGTGGGGCACTGTGGTTTAAAAGCTAGGAGACAACGGAAAATCTGACACCGTTCTAAAACCACTGGAACATGTTGCTCACAACATTCGGCAACACTCTAGCTAATGCAATATTTTCCCGGCCCGGCTGTTAACTATGCTATGACCAGTCAGCGAAATAATAAGCACCGCTCAGAACGACAACAAATGCAGTGTACACACACCGGGTGTGTATTTCAAGAATGTCCTACGTGGATTTCCAGGATTCATTGTTTACCGGGTGCCCAGGAATCATAACGAGCTGATGATAATGCAACTGTATTTGACGAAACTGCCGGCTGTTTATTACCAGTAGTCATATGTCCGACCATTCCATCCTGGTCGTCGCGAATTCGGTGTATGTTTCGTTTCAAGAGACAACTATTTAGGTTACACTTAAAATGCAATGCGGCTGAGTTAACAAGCATAGTCGTCCATGACACGCCTGCCTGCTCAAATCCCAACCTTGTATGTATACTATTATTTATACTGCCACTAAACAGCGAAATTTTCTGTAAGTGCAGTGGTCGCTGAATTTATTATATACATTGTAACAATGGATGTTCAAACATTGTATCATTTAAAGAATTATTACTGTTTGAATATACACTTTATTAGGGTTTTATTTATTTTTATAAAATAAATTATTAATCTCATCTTTGAGTGTTGCTTTAGTTATTAATGGGTCTGCCTGTCTGTCTATTTACTGTCTTTATCTACCATTTTTAGCAGTGTAGAACAAAGGGGTCGTGAAACAGGTAATTTAAAGCCGTAAGACTAGAGCCGTTCGCCACGACATGTTTACATTGTTATTTGGCCCTTGATAGAAAAATGTCACCTCTTACCCAGGATCGAACCTGGGTCTCCTGCATAAGAGCAACAAGTCCGTACAATACCTATGTCTTTTATTTTATTTTTCTTCGACTTTTCGGTCAGAAAATGTATATCGGTAGCACTGATGAAAGCTATTGTGTAGTCCATATCTTCACATAACCCATTCAGCTTTGTCTTGACTCAAGTAGAAACAATAGATTTCACTGTTAGCAGCTACCCGTGTGGGTTCGGGGGCCCTATTATAGGGAAAACAAGAATAGACCCACTGCCTGCCCAAGAGCATGTCGTAAGAGTCGACTAATTGGGAGCTTCCTTCGAAGTCGGAGTGCATCTGCCTGAAGGGCAAGGAACCAGCCGTCTGCATGCTAATAAGTCAGATCTGTAAAACGGATGCACACGCAACACTTAGGTTCTGGAACAGGACTGCAGTCCAGAAGTGGACGAACAACCAGAACTTTCCGCCAGAGTTTACAGCTGGTGAAGGCGAAGAAAAAGAAGACTGTTAGCAGCATATAGTTTACAGTGCTGTAGGACACATGTTTCATAGACGGAAAAACGTGAACATGTTTGCGAAGTCGCGTATTGCCTCAAACTGAATATGAGTGTCCCTCTCTTGAGATGCAAGGAAGCAAGTCTTACTGAGAACATTTGGTCTTATATACTAGATTTTATTAATGTCATTGTCTTTTAGTGGGTTATTTCACAATATGATTGCATGTATGTTGATTTTCTACTTCAAATATGTTGCCATATATGTCTCCTGAGCTTTGTAATAAAATATTGATTTTAATTACTTCAAAAATCTTATTAACTTTCACTGATGGTAGTATATATTTTTCCCCGTGTTCAGGGTCGATTTATCGGGGGATGGAGAGGGGATATGTTTATCCTGGTAAAAAAAAAAAGTTGGATTTGGATGCGGTGAATTTTGCTTCAGAAGATGTATGTATTTGCTTGGTTTTTTTTCCCCCCAACTGTTACTTTAGGATGCACCACATGAGACAGCGAAAAATCAGAAGTAATAAAAGTCTAATTACTGTAATATAAACCGCAGAAATTAGACCTCCGCTTTTATAAATATGACAGTTTTTATAAATATACCGTTATAGCAAATGCGACTATGTCTGTAGTAATCATCGATGCTGAACTGTTTACATAGTACATACAGTTACGATAGGATCACATTTATTACAAATACTTAAAGTATTTCTATAATCGCAATTTCTCCAGTCACTTCTGCTTTAATCTAGATGCAACGGTATTTCTCTTGTTGTCACCATAGTCGTTACAAATGTGTGCATACAGGGTAGTGTTTCTCTATAAATTGGTGTTTGCATTTAAAACCTACAGTTTTATTTGTCAAGTCATTAACTGTTTGTTATTTGTCAGTATCAACAACTCCAAACATCAACCCAATTCATTCGTGCTCCGCCAGCCGATCTCAGTCGACTCTTACGGCATGCTTCTGGCTGGGTAAGCACTGTTCTTTTTCTCCCTACAATAGGGCCCCGGAAGCCACATGGGGATGCATGCATCTACATAAGCAAGTATTTCTCTAGGGGTTCCTCACATTCAAAGGCTACAATATTTCTCTAGTTGTGAGGCTGGTGAAGGCTATAATTTTCTTTCACGTGGACTTCTAGTAATATCCGCTGGTCTCTGGACAGTAAGATCGCACGCCCGTGTGTATTTTTGCGCACGAAGAAAATCCTCTGGCAGTTGGAAATCGAAAAAGAGTAGACTAACGTCGCTACCGGACAAAATTTTGAGCAAAAAAAAATATACCCAAAGTATTTCAGGATCCTCGCCGGTGCTTCGAAGTTCGTGCACTACACTGAGATTCTTTGGACTCCGGATTTAGTCAGGAGTAAAAAGGAGCACTTATGGGTTACTAACCTTGGGTCATGATGTTGATCCGTCGTCTAAACCTAAAAATTTATGAATCTAGAAACGTTAGCATTTTACTAGGCTTTATTGTTTGCAATTTAAATGCTACAGTATTTCTCTAGCTGTTTCTAATATGTAAATCAAAATCAGTGAGCATCTCTAGCCCCATTAATACAGTGACAATGAAAGGGAACAACATGCAGGTGCGGCGGGGCCAATATTGTGCGTTAAACAATTCAGGAGAAGCTAAGCGGGACTGAGATCTCTTAAGTTAATCAGTTTATAATCAAGCCGTCGTGTTTATTTTTATTTCCCAAGCCAGCCATGCAATCAATTATAAAGTTACTTACGTCAACGTATCTTGTAAATGGATTATTATTTTGAATACACACATGTGAGGGTGAAAACTGGTCAGTAACAATACTGTCGTCTTCTTATAAACAGAAGTAGTTAATCTTAAGCTTTATTATTAGGCAACTTTGCTACTCTGGAGGTGGCCGACAAAGTTCAATAAAATATCTCTCTGGCGCCTAAGATACAAAGATGTTGGTTGAGATCATTGCAGCTTCGGGGTGGCTAGCAGGTACTCAAACCATTCTGGCAATAAGTGTGCTGACCATCCGTGTGGATTACGTAAATTTAAAATGGACAAAGGCCACGCGAGTTGTTATGGAGCACTGAACCTCTATCTATCTTAATGAATATGCAAATATTTTTTACAGGTTTTCTGGCTACAAAAGTGACAGCTACGGGAACACTCGACATGGACAAGGTACATTGTGAAAATCCTACACAAGAACACGCATGGATAGAAGACAGGAGGTTAGATGACATAACATGTGAAGAATGTGTCAACAAAGAATTAGGACTGGATAGGCAAGGATAGGCGTATCAAAGGAAGAGGAAGACGTGTAAAACCAGTGTGCTACGGGAACAGTCAGCGTCCACACTTTAAGACATTTGCTGCGGGAGACAGAACATCTACAGGTATGCCCGGTGTGCTATGATGTCGATTCCTAAGTCAGTAAATTGGTATAAACGGTTTACGGGCCGTGTACCGTATGCCGCCGAGGTTCCGTCACACTATAAACTCCGACCGCATCTGCCGCGAAGATACCCTGGAGATCACCACGCCAGCACTCCTGAACCATAAGGTCGGCCTCAAAAATCGAACCCACGACCTCTAGAAGGGAAGAAGGTAAAACGTCTTACAATGATAGCAGGCCTTTCTGTAAACCTCAGGACAAAACAGCGGTTTGAGAAAACGACATAAAGTGTGGCTCGCTGCTGCTTTCTTCCCAAATAATCTATCGTATTGAACACATCTGTGGCCCCAGTGCGGGTCTCTATGATTTACAGCAGGGGAATATTACTGCATTCAGGATATCTTATCTCTGTGGGAGCTCGCGACGACAAACATCATTGACTAGAAGCAGCCAATCAGTCGGGCCCAAATGCATGTTAATAATACATGGACAAATACTAGTCCGCGTCTCAACGATGCAGGCCACATGAATATGACCAATCAAGATGCGCTTTATTCCCGTACATGTTGCTTTCATGGCAGGCATGCTGTGGGAATACACATGAACCAGATCCGCCTGTGCACCGATGCGTATAAATGTGCAATTAACTTAATGTATATGTGTGAGTGTACATGCATGAAAAAGTGTGTAGTGTGTGTTCCCCCCCCCCCCTTTTTTTTTGTAGTTATCCTTAATATAATAAAATTATATTTCCTCACAGGATGAGCATCGTGAAAACAAGGACATAGAATAGGCAGGCACGTCTAAAATATTCGCAACACATGTAATGGAGAAAGATGTAAGACCGTGGTTTGCTTGAATATCACACATTTGTTATAGTGCCTTGTGACTTTCCATAATATGGCATTCTATCCTCATAGGGTAGTTTGGTTTTTTTACTGGGGCATATAATGAAAGCAAACGTTAGCAAGCACTGTATCATAGTAAGCGTGTCGTGTGAGGCGACTGAGAACTACTGGTGTGAGGACGGCTACCCAACATGTAAAATATAACAGATTTAATGTCCAATACACAAATATGTCTCCACAAAAGAAGCGAAAAACGTATTGCTTATAAAGGGACGACGCAGAATCCTCGCTTCATAACGGAGGAGGAAGAGAAGAACTGATCCAATGGCAACCATTATGACACAACGGAATACGACTGACATCAGTTCAGGTCCAGACCAAAGACACGCAATGTTCTGTAAACACGACGATAATGGCGAAATTGGAGAGTAACAACTACATAGTCCTAAACTGGAATGTGGTTTTTCTTAAGGTTATCGTATGTTTCTTATCCTGTTAACGGATGATTTAAATACCATGTTTCGAACTCGCTTCGTAATGAAATCCTAAAGTTCTTTATTCCTGTGTAAATCTGCTGAATTCCCCCCCCCCCCCTTTTTTTTTTTTTTTTTTTTTTTGCAATCATACTCTCTTTCCTACATCGGTCTTCTAAGAAAGCAAAGCAATAGACTAACAGTAAACACAAATTTAAAAGTGAATTTTCAATCAGTGGAGAAAATCCACCTGCCCATCCTAATCAAGGCGACATTGTGAAACCGCTGACATTCGGATGCTGTATTCTCTGGCCCGGCCATGATATTCAGTGATAGCTTCTCCCACGACAAGAAACATAACAAACATGAAGACGACGTCATGCCAACGTAACGGTTTGCTTCTCCCTTTCCGTGTCTGAGATCCCGACCAGACCAATAGCAAACAATTTACCGAATGTTCACGAAAAACGGAATGGTGGCAGCTTTGCGCGTTTTTATATTTCGCCAACTGTAATTTGTATATGCAAGGCTTTCGTTTCTACGGGGACTCAAGATTATGGAGCACTTAACAACAAGTATTTCGTATCAATGGTTTAGCCTTTCTAAATATACTAATTCTCCAACGTTTGTCCAACGTCTGCTGGGTAATGAAGATATGTTATGACCATCAACTCCTACTGGGTACGTGGTGAGCATGGAGACATTGAGATAGCTACTTCATCTGAGGACAGACCGATGTGCTAATTAACACGTCGATAAGGACAAGTAACAAATGTGTACCTAATGTTCTATGTTACTCGTGTGCACAGTGGTCTGATCTCATACTCAATGCATGTCCCATAAATTACATAG
The DNA here is from genome assembly GCA_905116865.2 of Candidula unifasciata. Classification (NCBI taxonomy): domain Eukaryota; kingdom Metazoa; phylum Mollusca; class Gastropoda; order Stylommatophora; family Geomitridae; genus Candidula; species Candidula unifasciata. Next base: position 1,706,070 of record CAJHNH020008476.1, read on the forward strand.
CGCAGGTCTGAAGGAGAGTCCGTGCTCCAATTGACTCAATTGGAGTTTCCCAGAAGTAATTCCAACACACAGACGTTCTGGAACATATCAATGTTCCCATATCAAAGTTGAGGGAAACACATATGAGAATTGCAATATGCTTTGTGCACATCAACCATATAATATGTCCTTTGTTTTAAGTGACGTGCGCTAAGCAGTCAGTATAAATGATTATCCGTGATATTGACCACATGGAACATTGAGTGCTTGACTGGACTATACAAATGCGTTGTTATGCTAGGACAATACACCCACAACTCCGTAATGACACGGACAAGTGTTATGTAGTTTAGCTTTAACAGAAGTAGTATCTAGAAAACATTCTTTTTTTTTTTCCCGCCATTTAACACCCCGCCACTAACAAATCCTCAACTAAACCAATTCATGTCATCCTATGCTTTGCTATTGCCTGTCGCTTCCCCATTTCCACCATATTTTTTTTAACTTATTCCCTAGCTCATTTTTACTGTGTGTGTATGTGGTTCTGCCTTTATTGTCTGCCCCTGTGGCTACAGTTTACATAAATTCAAGTTATATTGTTCTCCTGTTTTCTCGACGTTTGTCCTACCCAACGTCAGCATCTTTTCTTCGCCTCTTGATTACCTGGAATTTTTTTTTTTTTAACTTCTACCCCAAAACTTCACAACAGTGGAATTAGTGTGAAGACACTCTGGACAATACAAAATGTGGTAGCGAACGGCTTACTGTGTTTCTAACCTGCCGCATCCAAATGATGAAGGAACAACACACGCACATGGAAAACGAGTAAACGTCGACATAATGAACGCCAAACACTTTTAGATGGTCACGTTAAGCTGGTTAATTCGTTCGTTCGTTGGTTGGTCTGTCAGTCGACTCATCACTCTCTATGCACACCGAAACATTCAGCCGAGAAGCGCTGGGGTGCTGCACTGCAACAGAATCAGTATTGTGAAGCGGCTGACGACACCAGTTCTATGTTGGTTTATTAATCTGTTTACATATTATAAGATAGGAGCTGTTATAATTTGGAAGTAGCAGATTTGAACTCACATTACTAAAGCTGTCAATGTTTGAACTACCTATCGTGTCTTCTAACGCCTACATCTGCACTTTACTTCTCCGAGTTCCACTCAATATGTTCTAATCTATTTCCCATGCCAGGTCCGATAGGTGGGCAGATAAATGGAACCAATACTTGCAACTCTCGCCATAAAACCCCGGGTTTTCCCAATAGACGGAACTGTTCCCAGCGCAAACGCTGCATCATGTACACACACCATCATCCTGTCTGAGGCGAGATGGCTTTGCAGAACTGACATGCTCCCAGAATCAATGGCCTGGCGTAGGGTAAGGAGAACAGGGCACGGTTATGGGAATCGATCCAGGATTGAAGTGGATGCTGATCACTGATAACAATTGCCGCCGTGGTCAAACATCCTGATTCTGCTGTTGATTTTTCTCCATACTCCTCTTTTAATTTTCTTTAATCGCACTCCGAGATCTTGGTTAAGGACACGGGTTGTATGTATCATGACGCTTTGAATCTCTGGTGTTTTTATTTAAGCAGTGGAGGCAGCGACTTGTGCACGCTTGTTATTTCCCAGGATGTTTCTGGTGTGTTTAACTGTGTTGTTTGTAAACGTGCCTCAAGCCAAAGAATCAACAGAAGCGTGTACAAACAGATTAATAGGCGAACAAGTACTCAAACAATCCTCTGCCAGTTCTGTCCGAGTTCAGGATATTATACTTAACTTATAACACTGGCAGCTATAAGGGACTGTAAAACAACGAATGACTTGGCGTCAGCTCTGAACATCGAGGCTTGATTGTGACTGGGAAAAGAGGAGCAGGATCAGAAAGAAAAAAGGGGGAAGACTTTTGCATTTTGCCTCAAAATGGGGATTGACACGACGTGATGTAGTTTAACCTAGGCTGCGATATATGCGACTTTCCACCCAGCACACACAAATTCAGCCAACCCTTAATCTGTCGTCCATGGTGCCCCGGAAGCCACGCGGCGAGCGGACTACTAAAGGATAAACAATCATAATAGGCCTATGACGACGATAAATGGGGGGGGGGGGGGGGGGGGCCGCGAGGAAGTTCATGATTAAATGGTCGCCGACAGGCCTAGGTAACGATGCTTCTACACCTCTGACCTTACCGACAAGTACCTTTCGCTTCGTTTGCTGGGCGTCGACATCGTCTCGTAAAAACGTACACCCAGAAAAGTTTATAGAGCTAATTTTCTGCTAATTAAAGAGAGTTGAACAAGGAGGAAGAGAACTGACCCTCTCACGTCATTTGCAGTGTCACACAGTGTGCAGGTTTATCACTTCATACTTAAATAGCAGTATGTACTTTTGGACTTTATTTACCCCTTATTGAGAAAGAGTTCTGTCACAGTTATGACAACTGGGAAGAATGAAGGTACTGCAAGTGTACAAAGCTCAACAGTCTAACCATTTAAACATAAATATTCATCTATGGAACTTATCTTCTTCTGCCATTTATTCCATAACGAAGCAGTCTAATTCCAGCCTACATGTGTTGTTTGCCTGCCTTCCCTTGTATGTCCCCGTGAGTTCCAATATGAAGATATTCTAGTTATAAAACAGCACTAGATGAAAATGGAAGACATGTGTGTCGCAGGATTGTTCAAATACAGCTAGTTCCATCTACACAGAAAATTGCCATACAGATTACATCAACTGCTTCATCATCAGGGAAAGTATACGTTTAAAATGGAGCAGGAACCAGACCGGACATCAGTGCCGGATTACATAGAGAAAAGTTCTTTGAAGACATTCAAATGAAATGACAATGATTCGTCAACAAGAGAGGCAAGAGACTCAAATATAATCCTTATATATGCTTAAAACCTGATAGTTATACGTCAGATTCAAGAAACTTTACAAAAGTGTGAATATCACATAAAATGGGTGTATTTGTGTGTGTCATATATATATATATATATATATATATATATATATATATATATATATATATATATATAGAGAGAGAGAGAGAGAGAGGGGGGGGGGGGAGAGACAGACAGACAGAAAGAGAGACAGAGACAGACAGAAAGAGAGAGAGAAAAAGAGAGACGCCGTAATGGAAAATTAATTAAAATTTTCGAAAAGACATGACGTAGAATTCATGTGTCGAGGCGGAAAATGGACATCATGCATTAATTAACTGGAGAAAAAAAATATATCAAAGGAAGAAAACGGTAAAGACCCAAACTGCGAAATGGGTAAACAACTGTGTATGGGAAACTGCAATCATGACGGGACATGCATGATGGGAAACAATGCAGTGGAGGGAAGTACTTAGCAGAAGCTGAAGTACAGCATGCAATGTTTTATTTGTTGTAAAAGAATGACTTTCACGGTTTTGGGCTTATCGGGTATATGATTCAAGCGCCATATATTTATAGACAAACTGGCATACATTTTAAATAACAAAAATATACCAAAAAATTGCATACTCTACAACTTACTGGTGCCTTATCTGATTAAAACTGACAGCGTGTGCAACTGCTGCTTCCGTCGATGATGAGCTGCTTTTCTAATGTCGGATTTTTTGTGTTAGCACTTCTGATTGCTGCCTAATACTTTTAATGCGTGTGTGTGCTCTTGGACATGCTGAGACTGCAGTCTGTGTCCATTTTCCCCCACAAGGAAAGTAGTGGACATTCTGTGTTTTTCTGTGGCAAGGAGCACAGCAACTATGAGGTGGCCCGTTTGCTATGAAGCTGAAACCAAGCCGCTTACCAGATTCCCGATTCCCATTTTAGGATACACAGAATTCGAGCCGAGGTCTATTATAAAATATCTGCGTCGACTGTGGTTTTGACTACAAGACCAGTAAGCTAGCCAGTGGAAGTCCCAGCTATATTGTGAAACAACGAACACACTCTAAAACTAGGCAATGTAACATCAATAAAAGCATCAACCAGACTTGAGGAAACTGACATAATAGACAATTGTACAATGTAAACAATGATTCCATCTCCTGAAGACATTAAATTAATTCAAAAAACGACCGACCATCCAGCGAACATTTCACTCTGGGATTCTGAATAACAAACAATAAAAAGCTGTATGAAACAAGTGAGCAAATTAATTGGTAATCATCTGGGCAAAAATGTGAAACACAAGTTAATTGCAAGCAGACAAAAACAGCCATGTTACTACTGATGCTACAAAGACAGAAAAGACAGGTGCACAAACATTTCAGTCTGTAATGGCTTCAGGGAATAAGCGGCGCAGACAGTGAGGTTGGTCAGTGATGAATCTTCCGAAATACGTGAAATAATATTAAAATAAATATGTCAACGCTCTGTATAAAACATAAAGTCAGAAGGGAAGCCTTGAGGCCGTAAAATATTTTATATATATGTGTGTGTGTGTGTGTGTGTACGTATGCGTGTGTGTACTTATTATCTATAGATATATATAAACAGACAACGTATTAATCAGCACTCATAGAAAGAAGTAGAAAGACAGGACACACTAGACAACATAACAATCGAATATTTTTTTTCGAATATATGTGCAAGCGCAAATCGGCAGGAATATAAAAAAAAAAACTGTTGAGGACCCTTCAAGATAGGGATAGAAATGCAAAAGAATAGGGCAAGATGAAAGCTAACAACATAAAACAAAAACAGGATACGAACTCAATTACTGGTTTCCAGCACACAGATGCTATTCATTTCCACCAAAAGTAAACGCGGGACTTAGGTTGAACAGCTTTGTAACTTGGCGATCAGCTACAAAGTGCAGCTCGGCTTCAACGTCACATGGCAGCTACAGAGGTGAAGCCGGTACTTGCCTTTCATAAAGGGGCCACAATAGGAAGCCTCGAATCCGTCAAGAGGGCTCTTCACCTTTCGTCAAAATGCTAACAGTCGATCCTTGACCGTCTTGGGTGTGATTTCTTAAAGAAATGTATTCAGTGAGAAAGAATGCCAATGTTCTACACATTCTTTGTTTCACTTCACAATTTTAAAAGACTCCCAAAATGAACTAGCCATTTTTAGTCACTAGCAATACATTATGACTATCACTGTTTCCTCCGATATTTGACAGGAGGTTAGTATATTCACCACATCATGAAGATGGCAGTGGTTAGATTCCATACTAGGAATATATGAGATTATTTACTGATCTGTGGTAGTTACTGGTTACAGCAGCGATGTTATGTGTGTACCCAAAGAAATGACCAAAAATCGTTCCTTGCAGCAGATATTGAAGTCTAGTCTACCCAGTCACAATAATCACTCGTCCCCTGGACAATAAGCTGATGTCTGCTGACAATACTTAACACTCAAAGAGGAAACTCTAAAACTAAACTAAATCAAGACATAAATAAACCCTAGTTGTACCCCGCCAGGACATCACACAAGCGATAAACACCTGGTAACACAAAGTGCCAACATGCGGATGAGGATCACGGGTGGAGAGGTCCCGGAAACCCCGTTTCTCTCTCTCTCTCTCTCTCTCTCTCTCTCTCTCTCTCTCTCTCTCTCTCTCTCTCTCTCCCCACCAGGACATCACACAAGCGATAAACACCTGGTTACACAAAGTGCCAACATGCGGATGAGGATCACCCGTGGAGAGGTCCCAGAAACCCACATTACCCGTTCAGGCCACATTTAGGTTATATTCAGGGTCCCCGGCAAAAGCCAGGCTGGGGCTTTAAACTAAATAAAAATTGCATCCCACATGGGGACGGCAGTATTATAAACGACTTGAACATCCCTCTGGTTGAAGGTGTGAAGCATAACTATGCAACACATTTCGCAACAGATGGCTCGAAAGTCGAGGCACCAAAGAACACACATCACTGACTCCCAAACAACCAGAATATCCATGCAACCGACATGTAGTCAGTCTTCTATTTTCTCTTACTCCGTACCCTACCTGTTTTTGTACGTCCATGATGAAGTACTTTTCATCCAAAGTAGCAATGATCAATGATTATTATGACTACGAAGGTGGCTGATCAGTCCAATATGAGCGTGGAAAATCCTTGGGCAGTGCGGACAACCGGTGGAAGCCGCAGTTGAGTGTGGGATTAGCGATACGTTCTTTCTAGTTTGCCTCCCTTTTTTCTACCTGTGCAACCTCCGCTCTCTGGCGGGCTGATGCACCATGTCAAAGGAATGTACGCTGTCAAGTGCAGCAGCCTCCCATGTTTCTGCATTGAATGATACCAAAGGAGTTGAAAGCAGGTTTGAGAGTGTCCTTACAGCGCTTTTTCTGTCCTACCTGGGACCTCTTCTAATTGGAAGAATGTGACTTTCGCAAGGACTTGAATTTCAGTGAGGAAGAATTGTGCAATTCGTCGCCCTCACTCTCTCGCCTGTGTCCACCATGATACAATGACAGGACACGTCGAGACGACTGGAAGTGGGTCTAGGTTTAGTGGATGACCAAAGCGTCTTAAGTGCCCAGCGTTGCTCGAAGCCCTACCTAATCGCACTTCAACGTGCCATTATTAGGACGGGAGTGCGGCCCTTTGACTTACAGCAGTGGTTCTCAACCTTCCTAATGCCGCGACCCTTTAATAGAGTTCCTCATGTTGTGGCGACTCCCAACCAACAAATTATTTTCCTTGCCTCTTCATACCTTTAAGGAATATGTGTTTTCCGATTTTCTTAGGCGAGGGTGAAAAGGTTTTTCGAGCAAAGTCTGACCGCCCCCGCCCCCCCCAACCACCTTTACAAATACCAATAATTTGGAGAAAAAAATGAGATAACAGAGATTTGAGGTGACTCCGCGCCCATTATGTTGCAATCAGTTTTGCTCAAATGGCGTGTGACGCTCTCAGATAGTAAACTTGTCTATTCAATCTGTGCTTGCTTGTCATTTCCTCACATTGCGTCGTCTTCGCGGGAAAGGATGACAATGCTGAATACCCTACGGTTTCTGCCCTGCACCTACATCGTATGTTCTAATTGTATTAGGTTGTATTCTGAACACAACGTAATGTCTCTTCGTTTTTTTAATATTCTTGACCTCCTTAGCCCTAAAGTTGGCTTCCTGCAAAGTTCTGAGCAACAGTTATAAACTCTGATATGACTACTGCACCCTATCTGTCTCATTGTTATTTTATTCAGTAGCGGCCGTGTATTCTAGAATAAACAAAGTAAGCAGTGTGTCATTCTATCTGCATGCCACGGGGCACATATGGAGGGATACAGCGCTAGGCCCATATTTTGTATGTGATAGAATAGCGCCCCTAGGGATAAATGGCCAGTTCCAGAGGAGGAGTGAGGTTACTGTAGTATTTTCAGGAGGCTTGGTCGACTGTGACATGTGGACAGATAGAGAAGACAGTTGAGTCTGTCCTGGTATCATGGACAAGTGTCGTCTAATTCGTCAATTACGGACAGACGCATCCATAACAAGACATCTAGGGTTCTCAGGGAGGTGTCAGTATATTTAGAAACATAACACCATTAGATTATATAGTGCAGAGCCTACAAAATAAAGAAGAAGAAGAAGAAGAAGAAGAAGAAGAAGAAGAAGAAGAAGAAGAAGAAGAAGAAGAAGAAGAAGAAGAAGAAGAAGAAGAAGAAGAAGAAGAAGAAGAGGAAGAGGAAGAAGAAAAAGAAGAAGAAGAAGAAGAAGAAGAAGAAGAAGAAGAGGAAGAGCAAGAAGAAAAAGAAGAAGAAGAAGAAGAAGAAGAATCAAAAGAAAGAACAGACTATGTAAATCTCATTACTAATTCAACAACCGTCTAGGTACTTGTACCTCAGTCGACGTGACGTTTTAAAAGAGAAACTGAGGCGTGGGTGCCCTACAAGTTTGTAGTGTCACCTGACAGTTCCCGGGTGCCAAAAAAGCTAACAGCAAATGGCACATGACAGCCAGAACACGGTTTTGTAACCAACAGGGTTCTTGCATTGTTAACAGAAATACATGTGGAAAAGTAAAGACCGCTTACAAGAAAGAGCTGTCGTCGACTTAATCCAAATACTACATCACCATCTTGCCGACGACGACCATACACAGACGGCGCGCATTCGCTGGCCACCGACTTGCCTGAATGCGTGCAGAGTTCATTATTTAGCAGACCTGTATGCTTGGCTAAATAGGAAGACAAATTAGCCTATAGTGAAACGCGACTTTGAGATGCACAATTCATAACGTTTATATTGATTACAGTGTGTTAGGAATGGGGGAAGTAGGCTGGCATGGAGAAAGGACATAACATAAAGCAAACAAAGAAACAGCACAAGGGTAGTCAGTGAAGAATAAGAGGGACATAAAACATGTAGAGATGGATGAATATTGCATGAATGTTGGACATTTTAAGAAGTCGCGCTTGGATTGTTGCATGATAAGGCATACGCTTTCAGTCTTAGCAATTTCTTTAGACTTCTTTCTTCCCCTACAGTGTCAAAATACTACTACTGCGCTACTGGTTAGTAAATAAATAAATATTTAAAAAATCTCAATATATTTTAAGTGTGTCATCATCGCTTAGCAAGTCCTCTGCACCGTCACTCATCATTCGACCTAGGGATGGAGACACACACGAGAGAGAGAGAGAGAGAGAGAGAGAGAGAGAGAGAGAGAGAGAGAGAGAGAGAGAGAGAGAGAGAGAGAGAGAGAGAGATCCTAACATGGCTCTCAGCAGATGTGGAGTTGCAATTCCGGTTCTGCGTATCCTTGTGCTTTCCGATCTCGGGCTTTAAAAACAAAGCCAGTCCAAAAACAAAGCCACTGTAGAAGAAAAACCACTGCCAGCGAACCGTAAAAACATTACATGCCGCCCTCTTTCAAAAGACCCAAATCCTTTCCGTTGGTCACGTGACCTAGGCGCAAATACACTTGTATATCGGACTGAAGAGTTTAACCTGTTTCCGGAAGGTTTGCAATCAGCATCTCCACAACCGTGACAAGAACAGTGTGTACAGTACATAAGGCGTTGAAATAGAACCACCAGTTCAATACAGAGTACATCTAGTTATTCCAGTATAATGAAATGTTAGACAGTAGCACACGATTACCGTGGTGTGATTTAGACTCGTCTCAACAGAACCCTGTAATTAGGCGTTCGTATGGCTACAGTCGAGAACACTGGGATAAATATTATACAAAGGGAGAAGGTAACCTAGTATGTTTATCCTTGGTTTGTTGCGTTTCCTTTATAGTACGTTGCAAAACCCCTGGCTGTTGTGTGGTTTTTCTAGGCAAATTTACGTCCAGTGGTTTGCCATTGCTCCTCGGTGGTCGGCTTTCTTCATACCACTATCAAAACCAACGCAAGGCGCATGGCCCGCAGCTGGGATCGAACTCGGCATCGCATCGACTTAGCCACAGAGCCGACTATTTATCCTTATACAAGTGCGATATATTAAATATTTGTCGAAGCGGGGGAAACGGGATTGGGGGGGGGGGGGGGGGGGGGATAGACCTATCGCCCTGTAATAAATATTTCGTAAAAGGTTTCTAATTAGCTGTTTGCTATGTGAAGAACAGACAGAAGCATATGTCTTGTGGTAAACCATAACATTACGTACCAACCGCCCTGTTAATGGCGGCGGTTGCAGCAGAAGAAGAAGAAAGTCAGTGTGAACAATTTCTCTCTTTGCCACTAGCCCCAACAACTGGGTATATACTGAAGCCACGCAGCGACCCGACAACAAGACCAGTCGGCAGTAGACTGGTGAGAATCAGTGTCTTCCCCATAAAACAACACAGCCCGAAAAGGCCAACGCTGTTTCTGGTCAAAACCACATCATGGAAGAGACGCAAACGGCAGTTGGCGCGACAATGGATCGAGACAGCATCAATAAAACCGGAAACGCAGGCTGCGGAATTCTTGCTTTGTAGTTTGTCCTAAAAGCTTGGGCGGGACAGGAAATGTGTTGGGTCTGGTACCTGGCCTATAAATTGTTCCAGAAAATTGCTTCTTGCTTTTCCAGGGGGGATAAGGAATGGCCATTTACAAATATAGACAGCTCTTCATCCCCCCCCCCGCCCTCTTTTTTTTTCTCTTCCCTTTTCCCCCTGCCTTGTGTTATTTGATCCATGCAAATCAATGAGGACTTTTATGTTTTAATGTTCCGTGGCAATTTCAAGCCTCCACGTCAGATACTGGCTTCATATCCTTTTCTTCAAATAGTCGTCCGATGTGAACTTGAATGGTCACTTCAGTTATTGCTGAGTAGTCTGTACGTTATTAACATATTTCTATGTCTTGTGTTTATGTCAATATTTTAAAAAGGCCCGTTAGCCTCCGTCAGTTTTAGCCTCAAGTGTGAATTTATTAGTTCCAAACTGTTTTTCTTCTTGTTAATTTAAATAATGCGGACACAAACAATACACTGCCTGGCAGCGAAAATGCTAGGCCATAAACTGTGCAATGTATCGTTTGTACCCGCTTTTATTTTTAATGCATTAGTTGTCACATAAATTCACTGACGTGCCTGCTAACACACATATGAACGTGATTACGCCTAGTTATGTATAAGATAAAGTATATGTGCCATGCATGACACAAGCATACGTATATCCGCACGTCCCTAATGTTACCAACGGAACACAGCGCGTTAATTTAAGTAACCACAATTCACAAACGAAATGTCTCATGTCTTCAATCAGGCCCTCTTGGGAAATGTCAAGCATAAATACCTCGCGTGACCAGCCTGTGATAATTAAGTTCATAATGACTTTTGCACAACCAATAATTCTGCAGCAACAAGAAGGCAACAGAACACAGAGCTCAGGTACCTCATTACCCTGGAGAGGCAAGGGTACGAACGAAGAAGCAAAAGTTGGATGTACCGAAAACAAAATTATGAGACACAAATAAATCACGACTAAGCTGTACCTTATTTTTCACATGACTCGACACAAACCTTGGCCATAACTGGGACACATTTAAGGGGAAAACTAAAGACTGAAATGTTTTCTCACGCGCCTCAGTTAATTATTAAATATAATTAGTACGTCTGGATAAACAACAGAAAATTATATATACAGCCGTTGTAGACAGTTATAATTGGGTCTCAGCTCTACTAATAGTAGGAGAAATGTACAAGTAATGGTAATATCACAGAAACAAATCGTGTCAACTAAATCTAAGTGTACTATTATAGACAATGGTATTCGTTTGGAGCAAGAACAGATAGATACTCAAGCATCCAGGTGCAGGGATGAGAATTGGTGGAGATATGATAGGCCTCTTTTTTGGTCATGCAGCACTGTTGTGTCGCTGAGGAGGCGCCTGAGCGCGCCGCTGGAAACTAAAGTACGAGTAGTACCATGTTACGGTGACATTCTCAGTCACAGATTCCACATCTGTAAGATGAGAAAGGTCCCACAAGTGACTGCATTTCATAAGTATGTCTCTTGGCCTCCCTCAGGTGAAAGGTGTATTAAACATTCTAATAGGAAGTAAAACAGGACCATGAAGGGAAAAAAAAACCCTAATTTTTACTGAGTTAATATCTAATGTCGCAGATCACTATAATTTAGGATTACTGTCAGAATCCTTGCATATTTACGCAGAACCACTTTCAACATATGGAAGTATACGTAGAACACGCAGTAAATAGTTAATTATTTTATAAAAAAAAAAATGAATCCTCGGAGATGTGAATTAAAAAACAGTCGTATGTGAAAGAAACTCACTGGACAATCAAAATGGAGTAATTTAGACGTTTTTAAACATTTAGGACGCACAGATAAATCTTATAGGGACGAAAATCCTTTTTCTGTCGTCTCCCCAGTGACGTGGTTTTGTGTGCTTGTAATGCGCTTGTCGAGCGGTTTGGGTGGTGGACAAGATTGAAATAACAAAAGAGAATGTTGAATTAATAATCGACATCACAGCACTCGGGACATCCCTAAAAGTGCTCAGTCCCCATCTTCAGAAGCAAGCGAAGAGTTCCAATTCCGATGGTACCAGTAACCGCCTGATTGTATACCGTCTCATCCTTCCCCTGGGTTTTAACCGTCGGCAAGATCTCCTGGTAACTCCTAGCCATTCTCCTTAGACCGTAACGATCTATCTGCCTAACAAAAGAGAAAACCACTTCTTTTAATGATGGTAGTCATCAGGCACACAGTATCCCTAAAGTAACAAAAGCAACAATAATACTAGAAGAAACGCCGTTCCCCAATAAAAATATCAAACGAATAAAGCAGCATTCCTAAATGAGTGGTAGAAGTGTGCATGGATCGCACAACTTACATTTCAACGTGGCAATAAAGCGGGGAAAAAATCAATAATTGAAATGTGGGATAGGCAGACAAAGACATTTAGTCTCAAAACAGACAGACAGAAAATAAAACAGGATGGAGAGGAAACTGCCTGACGTGTAGTTTACCCAAGTTGACCAAATATATCGTAGAATAAGAAGAAAAAACATTTTTACAGTAGAAATCTGCAAAAAATATAAAACTGGTATAACAAAAACTGTATGGGAAGTAAAGGTTATTGGCGTAGTGTAAAGTCGAATAGAGAAGGAGAATCAGGGGTTTTTCTTAAAGCATGGAAGCGGGTGTTAGCAAAACTGGCATGTGCTGTTGGAGGTCGCAGGATGTGTGCAGAGGCATGATCGCCTACGCCAACTGGCACAGCACCTAATGATAATAGTAGGGCTGTACCGAATATTCGCTTCGTATTCGCTTCGGGGCCGAATAGTGGACCTAATAACTATTCGGTATTCGGCCGAATACTTGCGGTCCGATCGAATACGAATAGAGGTTACCTGACACCCGTTTCTGCATACACTGCAATAGTTGCTGTTGCCTAAGTCGCTTTCATGCATTAAAAAGCTGTCAGTGACAATTTGCAAGTTTAGTTACTTGTTATAAAACTAAGAATACTTTCATTCCTAGGTATTAGTTACCACAGACTGACTGACTGAAGGATGCAAAACATAAAATGTTTTTAAATGTTTACTATTCTGTATTACATTTGGTGAATGTAAAATGTCAGCGTACATTTGACATTATGAATGTTTTGTTTATAGATTTATTTTATACACTATACACTATTCGAAAGTGGAAGAATGGGCCTCAGATTGAAAAGTGGGAAGACAGAAGTAATGTTGGTATCAAAGAAAAGAATTATTCCTAAATGTGTAATAGAAGTCAGTGGTGTTATTTTGGGCACAAGTACAGAAATTTAAATATCTGGGCACATGAATAACACCAGATGGAAGATGCATTACTTAAATAAGAAAAAAAATAGGACTGGCAAAAACTGCATTTTATAAAAATGAAGAACATCTTATGCAATATATCTTTGTCATTGAGGTTAGAAAAAGAATTTCTTGCTTGCTACATTCATCCAGTTTTAACATATGGCTGTGAGTCCTGGACAATCGGTAGGCAGGCCAAACAATTTCTTAAGGCCTCAGAGATGCGGTTTTACAGAACAATGCTTAAAATACCTTGGACAGTCACAGCCCCCCCCCCCCCCCCCCCAAATGATAACTCGCAGAGCGGAAAAAGACAGCGAACAAGCAATTAAAGAATCAACTTCGAATTCCTGGGAATGTTGGTGTACAGAGGCATGATCGCCTACGCCAATAGGCACAGCACATGATAATGGTGAAGAAAATGATAACTTGGAGAGCGGAAAAAGACAGCGAACAAGCAATTAAAGAATCAACTTTCAAGTTTTGGGTATGTTAGTGTACAGAATACACCATCATCATCTGCCTTGGCGGCTTCAGTGGGTAAACATGCCTTGGCGGCTGCAGTGGACGATCATGCCTTGCCATAAACCGTGATCTCTAACAGCCTGTACACATAACTTGTGTTCTGACACACTTTCAGGAAATAAAATAAAACGCTGTGAAGAATCGTCTCGCACTGTCCCCCTTTATCTCTCTGTTTCCCTAAATCTTGCCAGTTGCCACATCACGTTTCCTTCTCATAGCCTCACCAAAACAATGATTACTTTCTCCGATATTTAGGATATGTTTGTCTTTGAGCCTTCACCTCTTTCAAAACATCTGGATTTGGCATTACGGCTGCGTTCTTCTCTTAAACATTTAAATAATACTTACACATTACATGGAAAAAAACAACTACAGATATTGGTCGCGTTTCCTTTACAGGACGTTGCAGAACCAGCCAACAGTGCATGTTTTAGCTGTTGCGGTTTATCTGTGCCGATTTCACGTTCAGTAGTTGCCACTGCTTCTTAGCGGTCAGCTCTTGGAACAACTGTGGATCCCAGGCAATAGGTTCTGCTGCGAAGAAGTCTCCAGCTAGGATCCAACCCAGCACCCTGATATTACAACGCGTTGGCAACGCCTGAGCCACAGATGTAAGCATCATCAAAGAAACAAATGAAATTCTGCCTGCCAACCGAGCTAATACTGAAGACTGACGAGCTCTGACAAATCAACCGCCATATTAATATTAAAATGATTCATTTCTTGGAACTGGTTAGTAAAAACAGACAGTTCACCGTGAATGAGACAAAACAATGGCACGAAACCACATGTAATCATATTAGCTGAATGCGGTATCAGCTTTTGTGCCTTCTAAAACCTACCATAAAAACTCAATATTGTCGCCGTTTCCACGACAACCAGCAACATGGCATCAAACTGCCTTGCTTTCTTCCCGTGATTATAACGGGGACAGGCCGAGCGTTTTTCTATTTCAGTTGAAATCTTCAAGCCGGTTATGAAAAGTGCTTTTAATACAGTTTCTCCTTTTAATAAATAATTAAACCGCGCAGATAAAACCCGGCCCACGACGAACACGTAATTAACGATGGAGAATAAAATGGCCGAACCACGTAGGTTGTGATCCCGCAGAGATTAAACACACACACCCCACAGATCAATACAACAACAAAGACAACCTGGAACTGTATTATCCCAGAACTAAAAATATAAACTGATTAAAAATAGTAATAATATTACAGAAATATAAGAAATATAAATTATTTTCAAACATGTTTTTCTTCTATACTAAAATGAAAAAAGAACACAAAATGGAGGAAGATAACAGAACAAGATCTTAGGCGTACAGAGAAAAATAGAATAAAAGATATAATGGGGGGAAAAAAAGAACTATAATTATGTGATGTTACTGTCTTAGTGGCATTTGTTCGTTGTTTGTGAATTATCTTCTTCTTCGCGTTCACCAGCTGTTAACTGGAGAAATGTTCTGGTTAATCGTGCATTTCTGGATTGCAGTCCTGTTCCAGAAGTGTTACGTGTGCATCCGTTTGACAGATCTGACTAGTTTGCATGCAGATTATTGGTTCCTTGCCTATAAGACAGATGCACTCTGATTTTGAATTAAGCTCTCAATTAGTCGACTCTTACGACATGCTTTTGGGTAGGCAGTGGGTCTGTTCTTGTTTTCCCTATAACAGGGCCCCAGAACCCACCCGTGGAATGGAGCATCTGTAAGACGAGCTTCAAGACATTGTGGCGTTCCTGTAGATTGACTCCTTCAGTCAGAAATGTTGGCACCTACCAAGTTTCCTCGAAATAAAAGCGGGTCTTGTATTAATGTTTACACCTAGAAGACACTTTTTTTTAAGTACGTGTAATTTTTCCATGTATGAACTGTAGATTTATTCAAGTAGAAAAACACAGACATTTACTCGAGCACAATATATATCAAGTAAAACAATCTATGTGTATGCAAGTTTTTATACATTCATTACTTTAAAAAAATCCGAGATGCCATGTAGGTTTTCATAACCCCTTACTTTAAGTTTACCTTAGGGTGTCTAGGAATAGCCAAGTACAGGGTTTCGAGGATTAGCCAAGTACACAGGGTTTCGAGGATTAGCCAAGTACACAGGGTGTCGAGGAAAGGTCAAGTACAGGGTGTCGAGGAAAGGTCAAGTACAGGGTGTCGAGGAAAGGTCAAGTACAGGGTGTCGAGGAAAGGTCAAGTACAGGGTGTCGAGGAAAGGTAAAGTACATGGTGTCAAGGAATAGCCAAGTACAGGGTGCCGAGGAATAGCCAAGTACAGGGTGCCGAGGAATAGCCAAGTACAGGGTGCCGAGGAATAGCCAAGTACATGGTGTCAAGGAATAGCCAAGTACAGGGTGCCGAGGAATAGCCAAGTACAGAGTGTCGAGGAATAGCCAAGTACATGGTGTCAAGGAATAGCCAAGTACAGGGTGCCGAGGAATAGCCAAGTACAGGGTGCCGAGGAATAGCCAAGTACAGGGTGCCGAGGAATAGCCAAGTACAGGGTGTCAAGGAATAGCCAAGTACAGGGTGCCGAGGAATAGCCAAGTACAGGGTGCCGAGGAATAGCCAAGTACATGGTGCCGAGGAATAGCCAAGTACAGGGTGTCGAGGAATAGCCAAGTACAGGGTGTCGAGGAATAGCCAAGTACAGGGTATCGAGGAATAGCCAAGTACAGGGTGTCGAGGAATAGCCAAGTACAGGGTGTCGAGGAATAGCCAAGTACAGGGTGTCGAGGATTAGCCAAGTACAGGGTGTCGAGGAAAGGTCAAGTATAGGGTGTCGAGGAAAGGTCAAGTATAGGGTGTCGAGGAAAGGTCAAGTACAGGGTGTCGAGGAATAGCCAAGTACAGGGTGTCGAGGAAAGGTCAAGTACAGAGTGTCGAGGAATAGCCAAGCAGTCAGCACAGTGAGGTTTTTTTTTTTTAAATTAATACGGACTGTCTTTGATATCAGCACCGATGAGACATTTCACTCTAGATCGATCCCTGGCCTTTCACGAGGCAGGCAGGTCACCGTATTCGTAACTCCTAAGAGGACAACACGGCTATTATCAAATCGTACCTTTTATTTCGCCACAAATATACATATCCACTTATCACCATCGTCATACGCATATGGTTCTCTACTTATCACCATCGCCACACGCATGTGGTTCTCTACTTATCACCATCGTCATACGCATGTGGTTCTCTACTTATCACCATCGCCACACGCATGTGGTTCTCTACTTATCACCATCGCCACACGCATGTGGTTCTCTACTTATCACCATCGTCATACGCATATGGTTCTCTACTTATCACCATCGTCATACGCATATGGTTCTCTACTTATCACCATCGCCACACGCATGTGGTTCTCTACTTATCACCATCGTCATACGCATGTGGTTCTCTACTTATCACCATCGTCATACGCATGTGGTTCTCTACTTATCACCATCGCCACACGCATGTGGTTCTCTACTTATCACCATCGCCACACGCATGTGGTTCTCTACTTATCACCATCGTCATACGCATGTGGTTCTCCGCTTATCACCATCGCCACACGCATGTGGTTCTCTACTTATCACCATCGCCACACGCATGTGGTTCTCCACTTATCACCATCGCCACACGCAAGTGGTTCTCCACTTATCACCATCGCCACACGCATGTGGTTCTCCACTTATCACCATCGCCACACGCATGTGGTTCTCTACTTATCACCATCGTCATACGCATTTGGTTCTCCGCTTATCACCATCGCCACAACGCATGTGGTTCACTTATCACCATCGTCATACGCGTGTGGTTCTATATACACCTCGGTCTCTGGTGTTCTATATCAATTCGAATGGTGTTATTTCCTGTCACCATCTCAAACCATCAAGCATCATTTCTCCCTGTTTGCCTCTGACTAAACCCAACCGCGTTTATTTCCTAAATCATCTCCGGTACCCATTTATGGGTTAGGGACAACCCCAACTATCTTCTGAGCATGCACCTGTATAACTGACGACGCAGAACATCGTGAACTCATCGTGTCCCAGGCGAATTAGAAGTCAAACATTATATACTGTGTCAAATGGATTTAAGAGTTTATTAAATACGACAAACATGAACAACAAGTATGACTTTAAGTAGTTACTGAACCCAGATGTACTGGCGTGTGTGAATAAGTAAAAAAAAAGGTAGGATACAACAAATGCGTAATGTAATATAACAAATATAACATAAACATTTACAGAAACGACAGAGAAAGATGTAGACACAGTGAACATAAAATTTCAAAAACATGTTACAGAAGCCTGTACAAATAGGACGCCCCACAAATAATGTAACGAGTAGGACACACACAAGTATTGCAATACTACTAGGACAGACAATGTAAGACTTAGTATGTCGAAAGAGTGATGGAACACGCAAATCAGAAATATGCAACGTAGAAGGAACAAGCGACGCGTACTGTAAAAAGAAAATAGAAACATGTGCTGTAACAAGCACGACCTGAATAATGAGGTAAAAAGAAAGAAAAAACAACCACATACAAAAAGAAAATCTGGTATGGCGCTTTATCAACCTAATGCCAACGTCTCTAGCACGTTGTGACGGCAACCGCTTTTCAACCAGTCGTTACGCTTATGGCCCGCTCTGCATTAGTAACATGTAACAGTTCACAATCGCTAATGTACGTCGCTTGGACATCAGTACATGGTAGCGTTTCTCCCACAGTGTCTATACCCCTACCCCTTCCACATTTTTTTTTCTCCCATTAATATTAACTATAATAATGTAATGCACTTAATAATATTAGGATTCAAGTTGAGATCTACCCTGCTAAACAGGCCCGTGTTTCCCAACTTTTTTTTTAGCACCATGCCCCATCTAACCCTCTCTAAAATTCGTACGCTCCCCCCCCCCCCAAAAAAAAAATCCTATGTAATTTAAACTCGCTGAGCCCGTTTTCGACCCCCCTCTCACGCCCCCAACAAACTGCCCCCAGGTGGGGCGTGGGTTTCACGCTGAGAAACACTAGGATAGACATTAAAACACACACACACACACACAAGCACGGCGTACACACTATCTCCTTTTATAGATACGCGCACACATACAAAGATCACATGCACCCTTATCACTCACACACACACACATACAAAACATGCACTGCATATCGACTAAACAATGCTCCTGCACTAGTTTCCAGTGGTTGTGCTACTTTCTCATCTCATGGCAAATTATTAAGTGTTCAGGAAATACTCGGCGGTTAATCATAGCAATTTACAAACCCTGATCATTTCGGAAACGATGCTAGGCGTGATATGACAACCCGATAACCAATGTCAAGTGCATACGTCTCTCTCTCTCTCTCTCTCTCTCTCTCTCTCTCTCTCTCTCTCTCTCTCTCTCTCTCTCTCTCTCTCTCTCCGCACTGGCTACCTATCCAAGATTAGGAGGGGGTTGCGGGCGATGATAATGAGAAGATGAAAAAGAAGGCTGAAATCAATATACACATTGTTATTCCTTCTTATTCTTCTTCTCTTCCACCTTAGCGAAGTGTCAGGGGGAGATGTAGTTCATTGAACAGCTCTGACAAGAGCACTATTCAGATTTATGTGTATTTCTGTAAAGCTTTTCTTTATGCTATCACTCTATTTTACAAGGTCTTCCCCTGACTCTATGCCCGTTGTATTATTTCAGTGTGACTGGCTGTGGCAGGTAGTTCCAGGGCAGTTTTGTTAGATGTCTAAACCACTTCATTTGTTGTTCTTTGATGACCTGTAGGGCTGGCTGTATTCCTCCTAGCATTCGTCTGATTTCGTGATTTCGTATTCTGTCTTTCCTTGACATTCCTTGAATTATGACCACTTTTTACATAAAACTATAATAAATGCAAAGCTTAGGCGTTGCGAGTCCGATTCTTAATTCCAACGTACCGTAATCGATACCCACTGTGGGCTGGGTGGATATTTTTTATCATGGTACGGGGCGTCGCAGGTCGACCCAGCTTAAGAATTGATTGGATGTCCTGGGGAAGTAAAGACGGCCGTCATAATACTGAAAACATTACCCACCTAGTGCCCATTGGTCTGTAAAACTATGGGGTGATTTTCACATCTGCCCAAGGCGTGAAAAATATTCTTAACTTTTACTTCACTTCACTTATAATAAATACAATGATAACGGATATTATGAGAAAGAGAGATGATATACAAGAGAATTTCTCAATATGTAAAAACATTCAAGACAAACAGTATAAATTCGAGCGAACATATTTGTGGGGGCAGTGGTTTTCTAAACTCAAACCCCCCACCCCCTCCCCCTTCCGGCCCTTCAACCAACTCTAGGAATGCGTACGAATGAGTATGTATGAGCAAATATATGTAAGTGTCAGTGTAGGTGTGCCAGTGTTTGTGTGCGCAAAAGGAAGGTTAGAGATTTTAAGTAATCAATAATAATCCCCAATAATTTTCACATAAAAAGCACTACCGGTTTAAGAAATGCACTAAAATAAACAATCACTTTAACTACACGGGAACTCATTCGTATCATAAGTGAATCTCCCCTAAATAAAACTGATTTCTCTAAGGTTATAAAGGCATGATTTCAGAGACAGACATATACCCGAACAAACCCAGAAATACTTCTAGATTAAGTGTGTGTGTGTGTGCGTGTGGGCGGGCGCCCGAGAGTAATTATATCAGCTATGCTTTCACATTTCAAGTAACCGGATGTACCAGGGAATCAGAGAATCACCATTCACACAACAGGACATGACATTAAAGTGGACCTGGGCGTAACTTGCAAGTGTGCACCGCCGTAATCCACTTAAGTCAGTGAGAACAACGACGACCATGTGCGCTCTGGTGAAATCGTTCCGCGGCCAGCTTAACCATGCAGCTTCTAGTTAAACCACGCAGAATCGAATACATCATTGAGGTGCAGATAGAATAGTGCGGCGGGGAGTGACCAGAAGGATCTGGTCGACACTAAACACTGAAAGGAAAGGCAAGGGAGCACCATCGGAATTGGAACCCTTCGCTGGCTTTTGAAGATGAGGAAAGAGCACGTAGAGAAATGTCCCAAGCGTTATGATGTTGGTTCTTGACTCAATCCATACAGCGTCTAGCTCAACTAAGCAATGTTAACTATACGGGCATTGTTGTCGTAGTAGTAGTTCATTTTACCCCACTAGGACATTACACAAGCGAGAAACACCCGATGACACAGTGCCAGCGTGTGGATGAGTATCACCCGTGGAGAGGTCCCAGAAACCGCGTTTAGCCATTAGACAATATTTATGGCCTGGCTATATTGCGGTCCCTGACAAAATAACGAAAAATTGCATTCCACTAGGAGATGACTAGTTGACTGAAGCTGCATAATTGTCTTGCGAGACCCTTATATACTACCAGGACCTCCTGTAAATACCACCAATGGCCGAAAGAGCAACACAATTTACAAATGAGGGAAAGAACATATCTTGATCTAAAAATTTCCAACGACCCAGTCCGTAAAACGAACCCAAGGATTTCAACAGAGCGTGAGGCTAACGGGCTGGACAGTGTAACTTAACTATCTTTTACCAGTTTCCACTTCCACCCGGTGCCCCTCCTGACTTTAGTGCTTTCTAAATCACCAAGACCTTTAATATGGCGGAAAAGTAGTTGCCCAAATACTTTACTGCCTTTAAATACAAAGGTTAATTGGTCAGTGTTCCATGCAGAATATCAGTATATATCCACATCTTTTTTTCCAACGGTCCTTTAAAAATGTTTCCTTAACCTGTGAGTTTCTTCTTATAGTCAAAGCCCTATGGCGTAAGTCGTCATGTCTATCCAGTGTTCTGTTCTTTCTTGAGTACTTTTTAATGAGTTGTGACACAAATGATTTTTCCATGATGTCAAACCTTCTATATCTTCTTCCCTCTCGTTCACCCTTTTGACTTTTTTTTCTAGTCCACTGTCATAATGTACACTTTTCCTCCTCCTCATAAGAGGACCACAAAAGAATGTAGATAGTCTCCTGACGCGAGCTATATAAGCACATTAGAAGCCCAAAATGTGTTCCACTTTTAACAAGTAGCTTTAAAAAAAAAGTGTTACATGTAAAAAAAAATGTTAGTATCTTTCGTTTTCTACTTCACGCATGGTCTTTTTATGAATTTTGTGTAAGCACAAACTGTGTTTTGCTGCTTTTACGATTTTTAGTTTTCACGTCTCCAACCTCTGCCTATAAAAATATACGCCCAAACTGTCGTCTTTCATGGCGGCGACTTAATGTAATAGTATTACACAGCGATGGTTTAAAAGTCAATGACTTATTTCCATACGCTGCCACAGAAAAGCTGCATGTTTTTTAAATTGCTAGTTTGTTGCTGCGTCTGACACTGGCTAATACTGTTTGACCACTGCGTTGTTTTGATCAGTCTATTTTGACTTCTTGCAATCAGTTTTCACTGCTGTTATTTACTGTTTCAAGATATTCCAAGCCTGTGACAATGTTAACTCCCTCCTTTAATATTGTGATTTTTCTGTTGAGATGAGACCTACTTTTTTTTTTCGGTTTACCTAATCCGATAATGTTTATAAACCAGATAGCACTACACGGCATATTTCCATTAAGAAAATGTTCACATCTGAGCGGAGATTTGCGAATAGATCAATAAGAAAACAAGACAATCGTGATTCCGGGAACGCTACCAAGTGCCCTGTAATTACATAGCAAGGCTACTTTGGAAGCTCTCGGAATTTGCACATTTAATCATCCATTCAAGTAGTACTAGAGTCTAGTGTTGAAGGTGGCTGGCTGTGTGTGTGTCTGCAGTACCATCCATCATCCACGCGAGTGGTACAGGAGTCTACTGTTGTAGGTGTATGTATGTGGCTGCATACCACCATCCATCATACCCCAAGTAGTACCGGAGTCTACTGTTGTAGATGGATGCATGTGGCTGCAGTATCATCCATCATCCACACAAGTAGTAACAGGCTACTGTTGTAGGTGGATGTATGTGGCTGCAGTACCATCCATCATTCACACAAGTAGTACCGGAGTCTACTGTTGTAGGTGCATGTATGTGGCTGCAGTACTATCCATCATCCCCACAAGTAGTAACATGCTACTGTTGTAGGTGGATGTATGTGTTAATCTACCCACACCATTTATCTCACCATCCACTCAATGCTATATTTCACCGCCTCCTTCCATTCTGGCTGTTACCAGCCTTACACTTGGGCTCGACCAATACTTTGTATAAAAATCACCCTTACTGTCTCTATTTGATAGCGGACAGTAAGAGAGAAGCACTGTGTTACTAGACTCATGTTTTTACCTCATCTCATATTTGGTCGATCCATCCATCTACGGTTCCATTCATCCACTAATACAGTCATCCATCATTCCATCCTTTCATCTACCCACCCATCTATCCAGGACACACTCGCCTTTCCACACCATCATCCACACTTACTGTTTTCCCATCTATCCCTTCATCGCTCCCTTACACTCTGGTTGTTACCAGTCTTACTCTCGGGCTCGACTGATTACTTTCGTATAACAAGCATCCTTACTGTCTCTATTTGGTAGCTGACAGTAAGAGAGAACTAACTAACTAACTAACTAACTAACTAACTAACTAACTAACTAACTAACTATCTATCTATCTATCTATCTATCTATCTATCTATCTATCTATCTATCTATCTATCTATCTATCTATCTATCTATCTATCTATCTATCTATCTATCTATCTATCTATCTATCTATCTATCTATCTATCTATCTATCTATCTATCTATCTATCTATCTATCTATCTATCTATCTATCTATCTATCTATCTATCTATCTATCTATCTATCTATCTATCTATCTATCTATCTATCTATCTATCTATCTATCTATCTATCTATCTATCTATCTATCTATCTATCTATCTATCTATCTATCTATCTATCTATCTATCTATCTATCTATCTATCTATCTATCTATCTATCTATCTATCTATCTATCTATCTATCTATCTATCTATCTATCTATCTATCTATCTATCTATCTATCTATCTATCTATCTATCTATCTACCTACCTACCTACCTACCTATCTATCTATCTATCTATCTATCTATCTATCTATCTATCTATCTATCCATCCATCCATCCATCCATCCATCCATCCATCCATCCATCCATCCATCCATCCATCCATCCATCCATCCATCCATCCATCCGTCCGTCTGTCTATCTAGCTGTCTGTCTGTCGATATTTGTTTGCAGGCACAGGCACCACTTTTATTCCATGCGGATGGACTAAGGTCATCCCCACAACCCAACCCCGGTTACGCCCTATAGGCCAACCCCTCCCTCCTTAGACACTCAGTGTACGCTGTTGGCGTCCAACCCGTCCCTTTTTTTTTTTTGCCCCTACCTGCGCGTTGGAGGTATATAGGCTGATCGTCGTTTCATTGAATGAAGTTTTTTCGCCAGGGACACTAGATGAGTATAATTTATTCTATACATTAGAGTCCTATGTAGTCACTTCATAGTTAGAGCCTATTTGTGTATGTGTACTGTGTTGTCCATTATGTGCTGATGAAGGCTAATCGCCGCAACGTCCTTTGTTTATTGTGATCGATTTTGTAAAGCTAACATAAACTAATTGTTGTTTCTTACCAACTTTTTCTCTTCCCTATAATTTTCTACTCCCTATAAAAACTTCACACAAGTAGTACCAGAGTCTAGTGTTGTTTGTAGGTGGATGTATGTGGCAGAAGTACCATCCATCATCCACACAAGTAGTACCGGAGTCTACTGTTGCAGGTGGATGTATGTGGCAGAAGTACCATCCATCATATACACAAGTAGTACCGGAGTCTACTGTTGCAGGTGGACGCATGTGGCTACAATACCATCCATCATCCACACAAGTAGTACCGGAGTCTACTGTTGTAGGTGGATGCATGTGGCTGCAGTATCAACCATCATATACACAAGTAGTACCGGAGTCTACTGTTGTAGGTGGATGTATGTGGCTGCAGTACCATCCATCATCCACACAAGTACTACCGGAGTCCACTGTTGTAGATGGATGCATGTGGCGCAAGTATATAAATCATCATACACCCGACTAGCATCGGGATCTACTGTAAACAACAACACAAAGTGCAAACCACCCTTTTAAGGATGGATGATGAATTATTACCAGCATCATCAATCTCCTACCTTTGGAACTGGCGACCACGTTTCCCAGCAGCTGCTACATCACAAGCTCATTTCAGTCCGTGAGGTGATGCACCATTATCAACAGGCTTCATTCTTTTTGCCCTTTGTCCGTGCATCTTGTCCGTTTCATGTTTGCGACAGGCTGTCTTTGTATCTTACGTGTCTCTTGCCTAGCCGTGCGCATATAACACTGTTAAAGACATGTATGGTTTACATAAGATACGCTGAGCTGCGTGGCAGGCAGCCATCTGGGCTATATATATATACACTAGGCTGTCCGACGACATTTATTCTTAATAACTAGGTATGATAATAATTTATGGTTGACTTGCTTTATAAATAATGCCTATGTGCGCACACACATACACTGCGTGACTGCGTGTGACTCACATGCAGTATACCAAATAAATATCTTAACAAGTAGAATAAAACGGAATACAGCTAAGAGCATCTTTTTTTATTTTTATTTTTATTTTAAAGATGAGTCAACGCTAACGTGAGAACAATATAATTGTGCGAATGCATATAAGCAACTGAGCGAATGCATATACAAGCAAATGAGCGAATACATATAAAAGTAATTGACAGAATGCAAAAAGGAGCAAATATTCAAGATAATTGTGCAATTTCACTTAAATATGATGCAAAAGAACCCCCCCCCCCCCCCAACCCCAAACGTGCCACGCCACACAGTATGGCGTTAGAAGAAAGTAGTCAGGTCTTGGAGCTTTTGGAATCAAAATAATGACAGTTTTAAAAATACATCAGTATTAGTGCGCCTATTCTTTGTGTTTTATTAAACCGCATACTTACAGCTCTGCTAAAGAAACCCAAGTTTATGTTTATAATGCAAATATTATTGCACAGTAAAACTACATGAACCATACAGCAACACTGTATCTGTGAACAAGTCTGAGACCCAAAAAGGGGTGGGTGAGAGGGGCATATAAATTCAGAAATTAATGATGAACTATACATATAAATTTATAGAGGGTGATGGCATCGACTATACTGTATACATTCTCAGGACACGAGAGAGAGAGAGAGAGAGAGAGAGAGAGAGAGAGAGAGAGAGAGAGAGAGAGAGAGAGAGAGAGAGAGAGAGAGAGAGAGAGAGAGAGAGAGAAATACATATGTTTTTTTTTTATCATGTTATGTTTCCCTAAGTTCCGTTGACAATGAAAACACCAAGAACTACCAGAACAATCAAAATCAAACATTCATGGCAACGATCTGCAAATAATAAATAAAAGATCCTGGCGCAAACAGCACTTATAAGAATCGGCAGCTTCCCGTTTGGGTTCCGATTTGTAAAACGGATGTGCACGCGAAACTCAAGTTCTGGAACAGTAACAAAGTCCAGAAGTGGACTGGCAACTATAACATTTTCGCCGGAGTTTAAAGCCGGGAAACGCAAAGTAGAAAAGGAATCAATAGCTGTTAAGGAACTTTTTAAAACATTGGAGACAAGAGCGCCGGTCAGAATGTGTACTGTCTGACTGACTTTCTACCCCACCAGGACATCACACAAGCTATAGACACCCGATGACACAATGTGCCACCATGTGGATGAGGATCACTATGGAGAGGTCCCAGAAACCGCGCTCAGCCATTAGACCATATTTATGGCCGGGCTATATTGCGGCCCCTGGCATGAGCCAGAGCAGGGCTTCAAATAACAAATTGCATCCTAACAAGCACGGCAAGATAATAGTGAAATGTGTATGTACTGCTCACTAACTGATTCTGATTGTTATAATTTATTATATATATATATATATATATATATATATATATATATATATATATATATATATATATATATATATATATATATATATGTGTGTGTGTGTGTGTGTGTGTGTGTGTGTGTGTGTGTGCGTGTGCGTGCGCGCACAAGGTCAGACAGAAAAAGTAATGAAACTAATTCCATAACAATTAAATAAAGCCGAGAGTTGAAAATTTAACGTGTATTTAAGTAAAACACTTGTGCAATCATACAACGAATGGCACGATCTAACAAACATTGGAACGACCTCTGTAGTTCTTCTGTTGTTATGGCCCCTAATGTCGATGTTACGGCCCTTAGGATGTCATCAATGTCATCAAAGAAGCATCCTTTCAATGGTAACTTTAATTTGGGGAATAGAAAATAATCACAGGGAGACCGATTTGGGAAATAGGATGGACGATTGAGAACACGCACTGCTAGCTTTTAGACCAAGAATTTCTGTACAACTACCGACCGGTGAGCTAGGGCATCGTCATGAAGAAGGAAAAAACTGCTAGGTCTTGAATACTCGGAGAATCCTTTTCAATAGGCGTTTCAAAATATTTAAATGAACTGTGGCTGTGTCTGTCTGTCCTTCTGAAATAAATTCTTTGTGGTCGTAGAAACACGTCAACATTGTCTTCAGTTTCGACTTCTAAAGACGGATTTTTCCCTCGTTTGGTTGTGGGATCATAACGGAAAATCCATGTTTCATCCTCTGCAACAATCAAAATTTATAGAAATGTTTATTTCTGTGGCACGTTTTGATGATGTCTTTTGCGTACTCAACACGCTGTTTTTTGTCATCAGACAACGAATGTGGTACAAACCGGCAAACAACATTTTTTTTCTTGCCAAATCTTGCAATTAAATTTTACGAATAGTCTCTTTGTTAACACAAAATTCATCTGCCATCATACTTACAGTCAAACAAGGATCTCCTTGAATCCGTTCTCTGATTGTTTGCAATAATTTCTCATTACGAACAGAAATTGGGGTCCAGGTCTTGTTGCAATAATAATCCTCTCTACACCACCTTTGAATAGTAAATATTACCTGAAAATCTGTGCATGAGATACACAATTTCCCCATAAATTTGTCGCATTAATTCAATGGTATCAATGTCGCTTACGTATATTTACATACATACATGTGTGCCGGGGATCAAGGTAGTGGTCATATATGAGTACACACAACAGAAAATGACGCATACAGTAGTGGTACAGTGTGGGAGAACAAAATTCGTATTCTGCGTACATGCGACGATACACCCCTTATCATCATCTGCGTCCCTATGTGGGCCAGAGGCTCCGATATAATCTACCGGTTAAACGGTCTTTCTGGAACCTCTCCATGGGTGATCCTTATCCGAATGGTGGCACTTTGTGTCACCGGGTGTTTATCGCCCAGTGTGATGTTCTGGTGGGGGGGGGGGATGGTCAGTCATCTGAAGATATAATTGTTTTGTGCCCGTTTTTAGCATGGCTGCGATATCTGCACCTTTCGCCCGACACATCCGAATTCTGCATGCACTTTTTGACCTGGCTAGCCTTCCTGGTGAATGAATAATATGAATATAGAAGCGACGATCATCCAATCTCAGAAACGGATAATCCCTAAATGTATAATTAATTAAAGCCAACGCAATTCGTTTGCGGTACGTGTAGATAGGCGCGTATGTGCGCTATCGATTAATTAACTCATGGGAAAGATGTTTTTTAAACAAATCAGTACTGGACGACCAAAAGCTGCATTTTCTAAGAAAATATCTGGCAATAAGTCCACGTTATTCGTGTTAGAAACATAATTACTGCTTTTGGCGTATGTGAATTCTAGACAATTATTAACTAATGAGAACAATCAGCCGAGGTCGCAGAATGTATCTTTACGGAGGATTAGTGGAAACTCCTTGAGCTGCCAAACTGAATAATTTAAATGCTTTTAAAAGCGAGAAAGACACACGGGTACTTATCACTAACAACAGAATGATACAATTAGTCGCCATTTCTCTAATACAGTCTAAAAGGAATAGGATATGTGGCAACTGTGGTCCAATCGTGGTAAGAGATATGAGGTAGGCCATGAGAGTACTTTTTTGACATCCTTTGTAGGTATCAGCATAGGAATTGACATCTGCTAATGAAGATCGCAAAATGCGAGGAAACAAAATCGGACAGAGAGAGAGAGAGAGAGAGAGAGAGAGAGAGAGAGAGAGAGAGAGAGAGAGAGAGAGGGGGGGGGGAGAGAGTTAACACTAGTCAATTTTTTTTTGCTCAAATCTTGAAGTACACACAAGATGGCTGAATGATTTCTTGTCTCTATGTAGTCGGATCTCCCACCACAGTGCTATCTAGACCAGGCTGGTCATCACGCGTGCAGTCCACCAGACTGAGAGCACATCAAGCTATTGAGCCGACGACGAAACACTCGTTACATACACTACACTGCTCCCTACTGCCACGGATAGCGATCTACCATCCAACTATCTCTTAGCAAGAATACAAAGGAAGATCTATTTTAAAACCATCTAACCAACTGACGTACCGTGATCCGAGCCAATTTAGCGTCGCTCAGCCAGTCCGGTCTGACGCACCTGTGCATTGCGACCAAGTGCAGTCGACAACGACAACAGGGCGCTTGACCGTAGTAAGTCGGAGTGACCACCAGATAGAAGAAGGCCAAATAATTGTCAGTCGGCCGTTTAAATACCTCAGTGGCCAGATTTTTCCCGTGTTACCCTCTAACACTTATAAATGGTAATGTTTCTCATTTTGCTTGTTGGCTATTTTCAAACCAGAATAAATTCAAGATCTTCAGGCTGCTGAACCGTATGTTTCCAGTCTGTTACACGCCGGCTTAATTTTTTTTTTTTTTTTGACGTCCCGGCAACTACACAATAGATAACATTAATTATCTACAAATCATCTCCCAACTCCTGTTCTACATCCCACTGGCCATAGCCACCTGGAATAAAATCATCCTCCTAACATTATGTAATCACTAGTTACTTGCAGTAACAATAACATTCACCCAAAAATAGCTGTGTTGCAACCCGTCGGTCTTCATTCCATAATAAATACAGTAAATTTGTGAGAAATCTGGCTTTTCTGCCTACCCCGGGGCGTGAACCAGGACCACAAGGAGTTCGTCAACCGGTCGCCGCGAAGTCAGGTTTTAACCAACTACGCTAGCGAGCCGGGCGTCGTTGCGCAGTCAGGTTTAAACAACTGAGCTAGCGAGCCGGGCGTGCAGATTCAATAAATACCACCATATCTCTGCTGCTGGTGGGGACAGGCGTAAAGATGTCTTATGTGTAGAATGATTAGCGTGTCCAAAAAAACTCATTATCATCATCATGTGCACTGTCAACTGGCGTAGGCACTCATGTGTCTCCAGATAACGATCCCTGGTTGCCCATCTAGCATCATCATGGTCTGCCTCTCCCCTTTTTCCACTGATCTTTCCAGTTGTCACGATGTTCTACAATGTCTCTTGGACTCTTTTCTTATTGTATACAGAGATTGTGTTTGTTTTAGTATCCAGAAGCCATGAGTTGTTAACTCTTAGGCTCGGTATTATGGATATCGCAACCTTTTGGCTTTGATTCCATTGTAAATACCGTAAATCTGGGAGAAATGTGGCTTTTCTGCCTACCCCCGGGAGTGAACCCGGACCACAACGGGTTCGTCACCCGGTCACCGCGCAATCCGGTTTAGCCAACTACGCTAGAGAGCCGGGAGTATACAGAGATCAACTTTCATTAGCTCCTTTCAAGCAATCGTTGTTATTTACTCTGGCAGTCCAAGGTATTCGTAACACTTTGTCTCAGAAGCCACATCTCTGTTGCTTCAAAATTCTTCCTAATTTGTTCGCTGACATTGGAAGATTCGGTGCCACACAGCAGAACAGGTTTTATATAACATTTTAGCACCCTCTTTCTGACATTAAATGATTTATTGTATATGATATTTCTGAAATGCAGCTTTCGCTTGATCTATTGTTTTTAATCTCTGTCACGCATTTTTCATCTGATATGATTGTTCCCAGACATTTTAATTTATTGGCTTGGTTAAGTCTGTTTCTTTCAATTAGGATATCAAGAGTTTTCTTCTTTGATATAACCATTAATTTCTTTTTTTTTTTTTTAATATTCAATTAAAGTCCTGTCTTAGCACTCTCCATCCCAACAATATCTAGCAGTTTTTGTAAATCAGTTGCATTTTCAGCTATCAAAACTGTATCGTCTGCCTAACGCAAATTGTTTACATTGTATCCTCCAACTTTTACTCCTGCATTCTCTTGAATTTTCCGCAAAATCATTTCACTATATAGAAAGATAAGGTCTGGTAAGACACATCCTGTCTTGCTCCTTGCTTTATCTGTTCAAAAGTACCCAATCTGTTTCCCACTTTAATCGTTGCTACTTGGTTCCAGGTAAATATTTTTAATTATTCTGAGATCTTTCCGGTCACTGATGTCTTCCAACATTGTTATTATCTCTTCATGTTTAACTTTAGTATAATCTATGTCAAAAAAACTCACACACACTAGCAACTACATGATAAGCGCGATTTTAAAGACTTCGCCCTAATTTCTTCAACATCCCTCCCTTGTCCACTCTTCATCCTCCTCTTCTTTCCGTCTGGTTTCCAATCTCTAAAATCTGCTCAGACTGCTGATATGTTAATAAACTTGGTCATGTAACACGACTTACGTGCATTTGAAAGCAAACGCCTGAGAAAAAAATGAAGACAATCAATCATAAGAAAGGTAAAAGAAATAAGAGAAATGTCTGGACATCCACTAGCATAGACAGCTATAAGACTGAGAATAAAAAGATGGTATATCCTCAGAAAAAGCGGACAGAGAATCCATCCATCCGACCAATTATGAAAAACTTGGCTCGGGCACGCTGGAGAATGGCAGAATCACTAAGGAATCCTTTATGGTAGCGGGACATGAATGATACAGGTACTAAGGTGGACTCAGTGGAACAAAATGCCATGCACGCGCACCGTGTTGTGTGGAGGGGGCACATCAGAGAGGGAATGAGAATGAAGGAAGAAATTATTGCATAAAGGACGAGAGCTTAGCGTCTGAGGAGAAACAGACTAAATACAAATGTTCACAACAATTGTCATGAAATCCCATGCTATAACTGACGTGAACTTTTGCTGGCGGGTCTTGCTAGTCATACTTGCCATCGCCATGGGCGTGAGTTCATCCCTCCTCATAGCGCAATATAACACTATCGTCTAGAAAGACGGAAAGGTGCCAATCAATCAGTCAAAAACAAAACCAAAAAATCGACCACGATTAACTTTCTGCGAGCAGTATCAGTTATAATTGTGGTCTGATTTCTTTGCGACATGTATGCCAGCTAAGAAATGTTAACTGCACCAAAGCTAGTGGCTTGGAACAGTACTCTAGCACCCAGTGAGGGTTGTTGGGTAGGGGGCTGCTATGCACACCCCACACATACATACACAATTCCATGTATAGGTATAACATACACATCGACACGTACACGTATACGTGTTTGCATTACACACATGTATACGGGTTTGTCCTGTAACGGCCAGACGCTCGCCTGAGGATCGAAAGGCTGTGGGCTCCCATTCCGACGGAGCCGACTTTTGTTTTCTTATTTTTAAATGAACCAAGAGTTCAGGTCGACCGGGCCTTAAATAGGTACCAGTGTTGTAAATGATATACCCTATAGTTTTGTCCATCCCGTATTATCTGCGCCCTGGTTACTAGTCTGGGTCTTCGGTGTGTATATGTGTTTGTATATATTTGTCTAACTTTAATTTGTATGTGTGAAACTTTCTCAACATTCATAACTATAAAGGGACAGTTATTCAGTCTTGGCCAGTTTAGGTTGTTTCACACTTAATTTCACATTTAATGTCTTCTATTTCATTTATCACCCTCTCAATTTCTTTGTCTCACCGCGCCGTCTTTGTCTTATATCTTTATCTATAGAGACCGATGTGTGCGTGTCTTGTAAATGAATGTCTTTGTTTCTGTAGGTTCTCATTATCAACATGTAAGCATTCCTTGGGTGTCAACTTACTTTAGTGTTTGAAAATAGTCTTCAATGGGGTTTATTTTGTGTTTATAATTGGTGTCTGTTAACAGGAAGTTGTCTATTCGATTCACTCAAGATGAATTCCATCCATGACATTGAAGACTCCTCAGAACAGAAGGCAATGAGAGAATACACTGAAAGCCCTATGCGACGCATAAACGACACAACAAAATGCTCACGTATAAGGATAGACCACACGTGTGGTCATTCTGCTGAGTAACAACCGACCTGGCCGCATCGAGATACCAGCTAAGTGATTTTGTGTATCTATGTAGTATTGTTTAATTTGTATGTGCTGATGAAGGCTCAATAGCCGCAACGTTCACGTTTTGTTTGTATTTGTTATATTGTGAAGCTTGCTAATATACTTTTCGTTCGGGTTTATATCTTTTTTTTTTTATAGGATGGAAAAGTGTTAATGAACAATAATTTTGCTGCTGTCGCTTTTATAACACACACATTGTGATATCATTGCTGCAATGATATGCAGAATTTAAGAAGGGCCTTTACGCTAAATTATATATAACCTATTTAAAATAGTTCGTTCGTTCATACAAAGCCGTATGGTCTTCACACGTGACATTGCATATTATCAAGGAAAACTGCAGGCATCTTTTTTCATGCCTGCACGATTTGGCATCATCATCATCAGGTGCCTTGCCGACTGGCGTGGGCGATCATGCCTCTCCATAATCTGCAGTCTCCTGCAGCATGTATCAGTTCGTGTGCCGATACACCTCCATGCCATGCAACAAGACTGTCAAGCATATTCTCTCGTTGTCTTCCTCTATCCCTCCTTCCACAGATCTTTCCAGTGGTCACAACATGTTCTATTTTCCCTCTTCTCATAACATGGCCGGAAAATTATGATTGTTGGCAATTGTTGGCACCGCTGCTTATACTGTCCCGGTATACTGGCACTACTCTATTTAACTCAGTCAGTGCTAGAGAACACTTTCTAATTTAGAACTTATTTAGGTTAGGGCACAGTCGCGGTAGAAACCAGTAAAGAACAGAAGTCGTCAGCGCAAACACAAAAAGAAGCAAGCTGCGGAGAAAATATAAGACATATGGATATGCCCCAAGTGCAGTGAGTAGTAAACATGAACACTGAACAGTCAATTTGAGCAATAATCTGTGAGTCTCTGTCTACCATCGTAGAAGATTTCTAGAAAAGGTTGAGTTAAATTAGCCATGTCGTAGAAAGAGTATAACACAGGAGTTGGAGAAGTTACCCATCTTCATCAGTGAACAACGTATGGTAGGTTACCTGATACAGAAAGAGTTAAAAGTAGGCCAAATCTGAAGTGTCCCCTAGCAGTTGTTTTGTCATCTACCTTCTATATGTGTGCCAATCAATGTCGCAGGAGAGGGCAACATTTACTTGCACAATTTCCCACTTCAAGTACACACAAATGTCAACACTGTGCTGGCTGTTATAGAAAGATCACTCACATACATTTCCACATCACGATCTGATGTTTATTCCTTCAATTCCACAGAAAACCGCATTCTCGCTGCTAATCTCCATGTACCATCTGAAATGCTAAGTGAAGATGATTGATTTTTACGGTTATTCCTTGAAACGTCACAGAACACGATAAACTTTTCCTTGAAGCACCGCTATGATCATCTGACAACAGTCGCCTTTCGTTTGGTCAACAGGGTTTGCAAAGCAGGAAGCACTGTCTATGTGTGACTCAGAGTCATAAACAGGCGCGGGGGGGGGGGGGATGGGAGAGAAAGAGAGAGAGAGAGAGATTTGTAAACCTTTATTTAAATCCCATTGTTTAAACAATTAATCCATATATGCTAGTGTATGTTTTTGGCCTACTGTAACCAGCTTGGTTTCTCATGCCTTTTGTATCTTGTCTCTTTTCGAGAACAAAGTCCAAACATGTTGTTTTCAAGGGATGTTCTAGTTTTAAAACTAACTATCGCCTGCCTGACAGTTAACAGCACATGGCAATGACCATACGGTTATTCTTCAAGTAGAAATTATTAGCACGGCAGCAGGGTCGGACTTAGACTTGAGGCCTTAAGCTATAAAAGCCCCGAGGCCCCTACAGTTTAAAATTACAGTAATTATTCTCAGAAAACTTCAAAATATTTAGGTTAATAAAACGTGGAATAAACTCACACCAAGCAAGATTATTGTTTGTTGTCAATTTAAATAGACTACAATAAATCAGAATAAATAAAAGCCTGAGATATATCCAAAATATTATTCATAAAAATTAGAACAATTATGGGAAATTTGTTTGTTCTTAAACATTAAAAGAAAACTGCACTTATAAATAAAATAGGAATTTGAGACCTCTGCAGATTGTGAGGCCCTAAGTTGTAGCTTAGTTAGCCTATGTCTAAAAACAGCGCTGCTTGGCGGTATCCCACAGGTGAAAGTCAGCCTAGCATTATTTCTCCCCCCCCCCCCCCCCCCCCCCCCCCAAAAAAAAAAACAGGACAAAGTAGATTACAGTCGCACTCGTAGATGTAAGCCTACTGCGAATTCCTTAAATTTTTGTTAATTCTGTTTCTTGTTAATCAAAAATTATCCTACCCGGTGACCTCTGGTTACAAAGCATTAACCACAGAATTAAACTTTAGGCCACAAGGACACAAACATAAACGTTCGAAATGTAAATATTTTTCCGCAGATGATTTGATTTGTGCAAATGTATTAAAACCTCAATTTAAGCAATAAACCGACAGCGAAAAAAGGTCTGGCCATTAATGCTGAATTTGCCTCTAAGTTGAATGTGAATTGCCTTTTCTTTATTAAATCACTTCTTACTTTAAAAAAAAAAAGGAATACGAATATATAACTATTTAGTCTCTGACTTTTAACAAAACAATCAAAGAAAATGTCCTCGTAAAACAACACCAATCCTTATTGCAAATCCTAGTTTTCATTTTTATGAGAGCTAAGGTCAGTTTAAGATGCAAACACATGACCACGGGTGGCCAGACTAGCATGCTAGCTGCTGTGCTACCTACGATTTTCTCTTGCTGGTGTGAATCTCAGAGAGTTTCCATATTTCTCAAATG
The DNA here is from genome assembly GCA_905116865.2 of Candidula unifasciata. Lineage (NCBI taxonomy): Eukaryota > Metazoa > Mollusca > Gastropoda > Stylommatophora > Geomitridae > Candidula > Candidula unifasciata. Next base: position 1,741,920 of record CAJHNH020008476.1, read on the forward strand.
TTCAAAGTTGACTTTTATGGGTACCTTTACTGTTATGGTACAGAGTCAAAACAAAAACAAAAAAGAGAAAGATCACGTTCAATCCTCTAAATGCCTCGTGTGTCGTAAAAGGCGACTAATTTGAGGTATTTCGAGTCGGCTGCATCCGTCTGAGAGGGCGAGGAACTAACAGTCTACATACACATAGGCCTGATCTGTAAAACGAATGTGCACACGCTGAACTTGTTCTGAAACAAGATCAAAGTCCAGAAGTGTACGAACAACTAGAACTTCCCGCTGGAGTTTACAGACAGTGAAAGCTCAGATGAAGAACTTATAATGTGGTACACTTTTTAACCGCAAAGGATCCTAACATTATTCACCAAATAGACTAGAATTCTTCCACAAGATCAATACCCAACACACAGCGCAACGGAGACCGAATGTCTCAGAATAAAGTAGGCCTGCCTGTTTTAAAACTAAAGATTGAAATGGAAGACAACACCACGCGAAGTATATGGGTCAGAGGATCTAACTTGGACATCCATAAGTCCCCGACCCCTCTCTGGGTCCCTACATGATGGCATGACCACACCTCCTCCCCTCCCCGAGACTAAGAGAAACTCATCTTGGGTGGAACCAACAGATTACGTGTTGGACCTCAAAAGAAGTTATAAACAAGACCGGCTAAAGCGATACGTTTAAATGTGTTAACCCGGTTAGGTGACGTCAGCAGCATAGGTCCGTCAGCTGGAGCCGGTCTTGTTTTAAAACTGACAACTGTAACGGTAATCATGTAATCTTCATTGCAAAATGTCACCGATTGATGCTTCGTTCCTATGCCAAAGACAACAACAACACAGAATCTACATCCGTCTTTTATTATTTTTTTTTTTTAATCGACACAGGCTGTAATCTCAGATATTCAATTAGATTCAAATAGCACATGGCACACACACACACGGGTAAAATGCATACGGCAGCCGTCAGCAGTGCCAACACACCGGCACTAGAAATGCAGCTCCTCGTCAATTAAAGCAGCAGTTACAACAGTAACGGTTTTAAAGCCGTGAACTACTTACTACCTCAGTGTGAATATTTCAAAATGAAAAGTTAATGGCAGAGGCATAATACAGCACAGATACAAAATAAAATTGACAGGTTGAGATTAGGTTGAGAAAACAAGTTCACCACAATAGCCAATTGTTTACATGGCATGCTGTCACTATTCCATTGTTTCTGTTCAGTAAGTAGCTGATACCCCTGGGTATTTCATTTTATTTTCGTTATGACCGTGCAGGTGTTGGTGTTTGCGCTGTTATTTTTTTTTTTTTTTTAAGTTTATTCTCGAATCAGATACAGATCTTGTAATGTACAGTAAAAAACCCTACCCTTTGCCCCGCCACATGGCGTATTGGGCGTACAGCGCTGAACTATATTTTACATACTAGACCAAGTGGGTGAGGTTCTCAAATTGCAACATCAAGCCGGCCACCTTTTAATCCAAGGACTTTACCTTGTACCCAGTTTAGGCTAGGTCTACCTAGGAGCATATGCCTTTTTTGTGAGAGGGGGGGGGGTACTTTGCTTCAAAGAGCTTGAACCAACGATTATCGGGTCCATAGAAGAGCACAGAAGAGCACTAACCGCTACACAACGGCGGTTAGCTAATGGTCTTTTTGTTGCCTTATTTTAGATGGCTTTTTTGTGTGTGTGCAAGCGCGTGCGCGCGCGCGAGAGAGAGAGAGAGAGGGAGAGAGAGAGAGAGAGAGAGAAAAAGGGAGGGAGAAAGGGAGGGAGGGGGAGTAGTGCGTGTAAGCTGCTTTAGTGCTTCCTACTTTTAACTGCCGTTACACACGACCCCATTTGGGTGAAAACGGGTACTGCGCATTTACTTTGCAAGCAACAGGAATACCGATGGCACTTGTGAATGTTGTTATGGGGACTACCCCAGCAAAGATATTGACGTAGCTTATCTATCAATCCTAGTCCAGTATCCTGCTGGTCACGGTGTGTAAAGTCTGCTCCACGCATACACTTCAAGTCCTGGCTATACACACTGCCTGAATCTGCACTGCCATACAGATATACACTCCAAAATACCAAATATGTACTGTGTAAAATGTTACTGCCTACAGACAGTGATACAATTCATTGCATCTAGGAACTGTTCATGCTACTTGTTTCAAAAGAATCATTTTTTTTTCAATTACATTACCTTCTCTTTTAATCCTCCATCGTGGGCTGTACGTAAATCTGTATTTATTTAATTTCAGTTAGCAGCTTTCATTGTTTCCATGTATACAGCGATCTTCGCTCTAATTACTTACGTCAGAGTGAATAGTGTCCACATAGATACTTTTCATTTGTTCAAACTATATCTTCGTACGTAGTGTAAATCAATGCAAGATTGTCATCACTGTGTTACAGACATTGTGCTCAATATAGCAGTAGATACAAGACAGGACAGTGATACTTTGGATATTTACACTGCGGCGCTCAACCTTTTTGTTATTTAACGGTTCTCAGTATCTCGTTATTTAAAGTTCGGTTCTAATATGAGTGTACAACAGTGACTCCCAAACGCCTGTTATTTACTTTCTAGTGCATAATTTCACTAACAGTCAGCATAAGATTATAATTTAAATCTCTGTGTTATTTATTTAACTATTCAGTTTCTCCTCTCATTGTTTACAGTTAGATTCTAATCATCTAATCTGAACAGTCAACATAAGATTCTCCCACGTTTAGTATTTGCATTCTGGCGTCTAATGTAACAGTGCGTATACAATTTCTGAAACTGTTACTGACAATCTCGCCTCTGCTGTAGCAGCAATGATAACTTTAGATATCTTTATTAGTAGAAATCGCTAGCGAAAACAAACAAATCTGATTTGATTAGGCTGTAAACAGTTGCGCCACGAGAAACTAAATTCCCATCAGCCATTTCCATGATTACCACGCACATGTTTTGTCCCCAACATCACAAATCAATACCACAAATTATGCATGTTACAGTAATTCGTGGCACCCAGCCCGCACCTGTGCTCCATTTATTGACAACGACAAAAGCACTTGTCACATCTGTACCTGCGTGGTCGAAAAGAAACCATACACAAACGATCTGCGTATGATGATGCATATCTCCCCCCTGTTTAGTACAAAGCTTGAAGACGCTATGTGCCGTTTTAGAACGACGTGTGAACAGAGCGCGGTGGTTATCCACTACAGAACCCGTGTGTTCACCGATAATGGACTTAGATATTATGCTGGAGCAGAGCTTTCAAAACTGTTCGTGATGGTGACACACTTTATTGATGATCATAATTTCGCGACTCAGTAATTCGGTCTGCAAAAGTTAAACTAACTTTCTGTAAGAGATACCGACAAGAACATAATTTGTAATAACGAAATGTTAGACGACACAACCTATCTCCCCAAAGCCGTTTATGTTTACTTAACTATATACTTCCATGATTAATTCCGCTGTTATAATTTACGTTTGAGCGACACACTTTCACACCGCAGCCGCCACTAATGTGTCGCGACAAACAGTTTAAAAAAGCTTAGTGTTACAGAGGAGGTATTAATGTCCTAGTCCGGAGTAGACGGCCATTTTCACTCTTCTTTGAGCAATTAGCATATGGTGCTTGCCCTATATTTCTTTAAACTAATATGCATGCCGGCCACATTTATTTCCATAAACATTTCCTTGAGCCTAAATCAGGTAGAATAACAGTAGAGAAACCCAAGCAGCGAGAGATTATGGCAGATAAAATGAATGACTAGTGAAAAGACAGAAGTAACCAAAACAAAGTAGTCATCATTAGACGTCGTGAGTGATCGTTAATAACACACAATATTAAGTAAAGACTACAAGCATAGTCAAATTATTAAGTAAGAACTTCCAAAGCAAAGAAACCTATTTATTAGATAAAGTGCATGCCCAACCAACAATTTACACAAATAATACGTCAGTACTGTGAGAGAAAGTTTGCCCACTAACATAGAAAGCTTAGAAAAAAATATTAACAACAAAATAAACACTCAGAAAAAGCAGTATCTACAAATAGACACCCAGAGAAAGTGTTACAGCAGATTAGGAAATATCATGTTTCATAAATTAAAAGAAAGCCTTTTGACAGGGTGCAATATGAAAAACTAATTGCAAAATACAGGATTAGATAGAAAGGATATCGGAATTATTAACCTATACTGGCAACAAAGAGCAACAATTAGACACGACAACATCACCACAGACAGAGACAAAAACAGGAGTATGTCAAGGGTGTGTGTTATCCCCAAACCTTTGCAACTTGTTTACAGACATTTTTTAACAATTAAGGCATTGCCTGGACTGAATATAATGGAGGGAAAAACAAACAAAACAATCTGAGATACGCGGTGACACAGTACTACTAGCAGAAAGCCAGAAGGAGTTACAATAACTAGTTGATCAAGTCAACAGGCGGAGTGCAGAGTATGGTTTACACACAAACATTCAATAAACAAAGACTATGTTAATTAACAATGGAAAAGAGCGGCTAACGGTGAACATCACAGGAAATGGAGAGTTTTTTAAACAAGTAACAGGTTTTTTCCTATCTAGGACACGTACTAACAGATGATGGAAGAAGCGAAACAGAAATTTAAAAAAAAAAGAGCATATGAATGGCTTAAACTGTCTCCAATAAGTTACTGGAAGCTAAAAATGAGAATTGTCATATGTTATGTATACCCAATCCTGCTATATAATGCAGAAGCGTGGACAATAAACAAGGAACTAGAACATCGAATTAAGTCTCCAGAGATGTGGGTATACAGAAGAATAGGTTTCATGGAAATAAAAAAGTCCAATACAGAGGTTCAGGAAAGGCTACAAATGAAAGGAGAATTATTGTAAGAATTCAACAACAAAACTGTAAAACTGAAATACTTTAGCTAAAAGACACCACACTTTTAAAAACCTTACTGGAAGCAAAGGTCGAAGGCAAGAGAGCAAGAGGTAGGCAACGATATAAGTAGCATGACAACATCAAGAGACGGACGTTGTGGAGAGGTACCAGACAGATTGAAAGAAAGAAAAAAACAGAAAGTGCTAACGGCACATACAGAACACTTAGAGAAAGTAGTCGGACAACAGAAATGAGCGAAACTCTAACGACAACAGAGAAAATAAGCAAAATAGGTGTAAATCCATAAGAAAACTGATAACAGAGGGAACAATAAGCTTGTATGCAAGACGCGGTGGTGTAGTGGCTGGTCGCTGTCTACCAACCCAAAAAGTCTTGTGGCAAAAAAGCTTCTTAGCGGAGTTATTTCAAAACTAACCTCGGCTCCCTAGCTGACCCAGCCTAAATTGGCTACATCGTCCATCGAATGTCTAGTGGTCTATAAACAAAAATCCAGAATCATTTTCCTGTGCTAGACCTGTTTTAGAGAGGATCCATAACCAAATTGTTTTTCTAACATTCGCTATGTGGGGGATTTGGGCGCTACACAAGGGGATAACAGTAAGAATGGAGCAACGACAAAAACAATAAATAAACACGTTAGTACATAAAAACACCAAGAGGCAGGGGAAGACAAAGAAGAATATGGATTGAAGGAGTCACTGACAACTTGAGACTTCATAACATCACGGCATATGAAGCGACTGAGCGCGCCCTGGCTCGGTTGCCGATCATCTGATAGACTGCGACGCCTAGCGGCACAAGCAGATTTTGACAAAAGAAGAAGAAGTACATAAAGTGAGTTTTTCCATGTAAAAAAAAAAAAATAAAGCAACAAAGCGGGAAAAAGAAGCAAAGACTATTGTAATTAAAACTGTATGGGTGTGAATTATTCAACAAAATAATTACCATTTAAATCTATGGGTGCGAGTTGAAACCCAACAAGAATGAATGAAATAACAACCTAGCACAACAACTTTACAGTTAATGAAATAAAATACAAGGACCACGAACAAATAATCTATAGAAGAACATCCGTGTGGTAACAAAACAGTACCAGTTTATATATAGTTTATAGGGACAGTAAACAGAATCACTGATTTGAACAAACACCGATGTGTAAACAACATTTTCTGACATTTCACTGTCAACAAATAATATTAAAAAGGAAATCCGGTGAAACATAAAAAGGCAGACCCGTATTAGACTGGAGAATACCCAGCTTCAGCTTCAGACTACTGCTAAACGATTACCACCGAAGGTTAGCGGGACTATAGTTTATGTAGTGCTGTAAAAAGCATTCGCTGCTATCCATGTCCAGATTCTCTCCTCTCCTACAAGGTCAATTACAAATATTTCACCAAGCCTTAAGATTGAACTGCCAAACTTCTTTTCTCTAAGTCTGCCCCTGACTCTGTTTTAACACCTCTTTAACCCCTTTCTTTATATTTATATATATATAATTTTTCTGTCCCCTTCCCATGAAAAAAAAGTAGACAAATTCGATGCTTAATTTTCTCATAATCAGTTTCCTTCGGGTTTCTTTCTTCCAACACTTCCTTCTTACTCTTTCTCTTAATAATATTTTCACTATTTATCTATGCAACCCCAATTTTGCAGCCTCTAAATTATTTCTCACGTAGGACTCTGCCTGATTAACTTCCATTCCTAAGTATTGCATCTAGACATCTTGATTTCACATTCACTGACACAGGTGTGCAACATAAAATATTCTCAAAGTAGAGGTTGGGCCTCCAGTTAATGTTTAGGCCTGTTAACATTGGTGCCGTAGTAACCGACTTGGGAGAATTATCAACATAAATATAAATTAAAATCAATGAAACAAATTTTCCCCCAATGTGAATATGTAAATGGGACTATAACCAGAAGGTGGGAGAATTACATAATGGATGGTAAAGGACAACGAAACAAGTAGCAGTAAATGAGAACAGAAGATCTCGTAAGTACAACTCAAAAGTAATAATAAAAATTGTGTGAGGGCAGGCATTGTTTTCAGAAATTGTTTACCAAGATACTTTAAAATTTACTAACCACAGCCTGTTTTTTTTTCTCTCTAAAACATGCACTATCTCCAATAATGCAGTCATTTAAGACGCACTATTTTTCTTTACTCCAAACCTGCAGACATGTTCGCTCAATAAAGGCTTATATAAAGAGATTCTATGAATAATGAAACTATCAGGCAAATTGTTGGAACGACACCTTGTACTAGATTCATCAAGAAACAGCAAATTAAGTGGTTTTGCCATATTGTTAGAATGCCGCAAAATCAAATACCATCACAAGCACTACATCTCAGAAGATCAGCTACAAGAGAAAAAGGACGGCCGCGGAAAAATGGATCGACAACATTAAAGTCACTCTACACCTTCACGGCATGACAATAGCCAGTGGCAGCCAACGTGCACTGGATCGCAAATTATTCCTCCCCACGTTGCTTAACGGCAGAAGTGGTTTATGGTGATGATGACTAGATTCTATATTTTTAGGCGATCATAAATGACGTCACGTGACAGTCCTATCTTTTAGAGGGCGGTAAGAACCGGGACCGTCGGTAGTTAACTACCGACGGTCCCGGTAAGAACATTCTGGGTTTTCTGTGCCTTCGTGCGTTTCTTTTTCTAAGACCAAGATTTTCGCTGGTGTCATCTGGCGTCGGCGTCTTGAGTGTGTATTTCCAGCGGCGTGTGTTCAAACTTCGGCATGAATTTCCGTGAATTAGCAGCATGGGTACATGACAAGAAGAGCTTTCCTGCAACATCATGGCATGTTGCATCACCAGAATAGTCGGTCGTCTCTGCTGCCGCCGCCCGCACCAGTTGCCGCATTCCAAACTCTCCCTAGATCTACTAACACGTTAAAGTGTTCTGACTGTAAGTGCTTTTAACTACCCCAAACATCTAGAACTAGCCTTAACACTAACCCACCTACGTCCCATGAGACAGTGCAGCCTAGGTCCCACGACTACATGCAGCCTAGGTTTTACGACTGTGGGCAGCCTATAATGTCCACGTCATATTATACTTGAAGTCCGAGAAATACCCCAACTGGCAAGTCTGTCTGTGGTCGCCTAAAAATAAAGAACCCTGTACTATACTGGCAGTGTGTGTGTGTGTGGGAAATGGCTGAATAAAATTCGCAGTGCCGCTTTTCATTTTTTTCTTAATGTAAATACTTTTTAAGATACAAATTAAGTATATATTTAAAAAAAAAAAACCTTGAACAACTGATCGGGACTTGTAAAATGTGAAGGGGAAAAAATAGTGGCCCCGTACAACAAGAAATCAGAATAATGTAGTAATACAAACATTATTTTTAAATGGTTTAGGCTTGAATAAAAAACATAATTAGGATACCCAAAAAAAAAATAGACTGTACATACGAAAGATTTGGATGGCTTTGGGCGCTTAAAAGGAAAGTCAATACTAAGCATAAATAATTCAAGAAAAAAAAAATAAACATTAACATCAGATCGCAAATGACAAGCAAAAGTCATAACAAGATGCCTTTTGATTGCCAAGTGCCCGGCTCTCTAGCGAAGTTAGTTAAACCTGACTTTCGCGGCGGCCGTGTGACGAACTCCTTGTGGTCCGGGTTCACTCCCGGGGGTAGGCTGAAAAGCCACATTTCTCCCAGATTAACGGTACCTATAATGGAATCAAGGCCGAAGGGTTGCGATATCCATAGTACCGAGCCAAAGGGTTTACAACTCATGGTTTCTGGATACGTTAAAAAAAAAAAAAGATTGCCAGGAAAGTAAAGTAATCTTTCTTTGACTCCAGTCGATTTACATGCAATCGGTAAGATTGTTCAGCCACAGCAACATACCAGAAGAGCTGCGCAAAGAATTACTTAAACGGTCTTGACATAATAGTAACTAAAAAGTTATACCAAACTTGTCCGAAATAGAAATTAATTCAAACCCCCCCCCCCCCCCCCCCCCTCTTTCTTTTTGTTTTAAAGCAGATACAGAAGTGGCTGGAACAATTCCTTAATTTGTATTTTTTATTACATCAGTGAACATGGTGTAATAATTAAGACAACGTTGGAACAAGAAAATGAAAGACAACAAAGAGAAAGGTATGAACAATGGTATTACTCTTTGAGAGCAGGCCTGCCCTATAATTATTGCCATGGTTTTAAACTTATATTAACACTATGAAACAGCAATGCAATCATATTTAACATTTTATAACAACAGGAAGAACAAAAGATACAGTTCATCAAAAGTTATCTCCTTTTTAACCAGTAAAAAATATCAGCCACAAAAAGTGGCTTCTAAATCTGCAAAGAGTTAATCTATGGGAAATGTTTCTAAGGAAAATGAACACAATTAGAATGCTTTTCTACAACTTTTAGATAGTGGAGGACAAGAGCGCAGTATCCTAAGACTACACTAATAAAAATTACACTGAATAATTATTTGTTGTCACAGCAACCAAGTCAGTTTTTTATGCAATTATCCTCAACATTTCCCATATCATGTGTTATACGCTGATGTAAAACAATGATTTTCCACAGTGAACTGCAATAATCACAAATGATATTTCACTGTATTTTGTTTGAACCGATAGGTTTTCTGGTTATAACATTTTGCCAGACAAATAAAATAAACAGGTAGCTAATGATACACAATATACCAGGCAATGATTTGTGTAAATTTATGTGTCATAATTGTAGAAGACTAACCACTGTGTAGACTATATTCACCATGCACACCATATTTTACACAGAAAGAAAGTATATATATATATATATATATATATATATATATATATATATATATATATATATATATATATATATATATATATATATATATATATATATATATACACATACATATATATATATATATATATATATATATATATATATATATATATATATATATATATATATATATATATATATATACACATACATATATATATATACATATATATACATATATATATAACGCAAAGACAATAACAGATGCATAGCTTTACATGGTAGAAAAATCACAGATGAGTCACCAATGCCTAACTACACACACACAGACGGAGAGCGAGAGGGAGTCATTCACTAACACATATACAGTAAAAAGCGGACAAACCATAATCAGGTTTCAAGATGTCACAAAGAAGATACCAGCTCTTTTTACAAGTATTCACAAAAATCCTGTAAGAAAAACATAATTAAGGACAAGATAAAAGTCAATACTTTAAACTGCATAGGCTTTCTTGCATAAAGATGTATGTATGGCCTCAAAGAAAACTTTTTAAGTAAGTGTTAAACACCTGGTTATGCTCCTCAGAGAGTAGTCCATCTGACCTCAACTCGTTTAATGTAAACCTTCCAATCTCTAGATAGATTTATTCACTGAAGTGAAGTTTTTACTATTACTACATAGATTTCCTTTCCTAACAATAAGACAGAAGCCTTATGGTATGCTCCTTGCATTTTCAAACTGCTCAACCTTCTCAAGAGACCTCTTTTTTCTTGCCCTTATCTGATATGTCTAGGTATCTAACCATTCTCAGCAATATACCAACAGAAAAAGTGATTTTTTTTTAAAAAAGGATATCCAGCCCTTATCTCAGTTACCTTTAAGGCCCTCTGAGCCTGAGAGAAGTGTTCTATCATTTCAGCAAGAAGAAATGACTGCAGATCATCTAGTATGAACAGAAATTGAGGATTGTATTTTCCTTGTGGCTTAGAAACTATGCCAACAAACACACAAAGTGTTTGACATTAAGAATTACAACAGCACCACACAGTAACTAATTTAAAGGATTGGTCATTACAACTGTTTTTTATACATATTTACACACACATCTATATATATATGTATATACACACACACACACAATAGAGAGCAAAATCTACAAGAGGGATCACGCTCCACTGGCACCAAATGGACACTGTCTAGATAGAAAAAAAATGGTGAACAATATTACAGTCAGTCTGCCATTAGTTTATGTGAAAGACCCTACTGTTAGTCCACCAGTGCATGTTATGATAGCCTAGAAAACAGAATTACAAACAACTACTTAAAACTGTGAAAAGCATAGAATCTTCTATACCGCTCAGCAATTTAAATACCCACAATAAAGCTTTAAAAAAGAATTGCTTTATTTATGAACCTCGTAGTGAGACAAAATAAACTTTTGTGATTAGGGGTTAAATCATAAGAAATCACAATGGAAAATCCAAGCAATAAACCCGACTCAAGAACTATAAAGATTAGACCTGCTCTACTTATATTTCTATGTGTTTGTATCTTGCCCACCCCCACACTTCTGCTTCAAATTATCAGTATATATAAAATAGAAAATGTCTGCCATCCCCATAGAGAAGATTGTCTGTCTACAGTATGTGGTTAAGAACATTATATGGTGAGACCTCAATCTCTTCCACGTATGGTGCGACTCTCATACTGCTATCCAAAAACCGCTAGTATAATTTTCTTCTGAAATAAACTTGCTGCCGTGGAAATCAAATCCCAGTATTTGAGAATCATGAAACTGTTGCATGGATTCACTAGCAGCTCTGCAACAGAGCTCAGTATTACAATACAACATTTAGACAGACGGTCATAAGTATTTCTTGCTAGACTGCTAATGTATGGACACCCTCAACTCTTTCGGCCTCAAGTAGTGTATCATTAACTCACATTATCCAAAGCAGTTTACCTCAACTAATAATCAAAACTGAGAATAAAGTAACTGATATAAGAACCATGGTGTGCTGAAAGAGTTTAAGTAACAATTAAGATAGAATTTAAAAAATTTGAATTAACAACTGACTGCGACGCATGAAATTAGCAAATTAAAATCATGGGAGGAGTAACCAACAAACACATGTGCATTTGGAGCTGAATCAGTCAACATTCATATTTAAATAGAAGACTAATACGTATGGTGCCAGATTGTTTTTTTAAACATCATATTGGCTCCCAGGTCTATAAAACTTATAAGTCTAGTATCTTATGTCTGATGTGCCACTGGCGTGTAAAGAAACCTTTGCTTTACTTACAGAAGAAAGAAAATGCAGCATTATTATAACTGGAACAAAATTAGTAAGAACATACACAACAACAATACATTTTTGTGATCAGGGACCTTGGGAGAAGCAAAGCAATACTGCCAAATACCTACTAAGCATGTCCTAGGAGATGACTAGGAGCAGAGGGTGATCTATGCTCTATCAAAGGAGAAAGGGGGAAGGAAGAAGGTGAAATTACAATAAACACAAATACACATTTTTGTGTCCCTAAACCCCTTCATTCCTTTATATTGTAGTTCTTCTAGACAATATATTGCAAATAACATTAACTGGCTTATAAGCAATAAGGGTATATTGTGTATACGGTGTCCCAATTTGTTGTAACTTAACGTGTCCCTATTTGTTGTGACTTAACTACACAAACAAAATGGTAAGTATAAAGCTAGTCTTCACGAATTTTCCAGGGAATTCCTTGGTACCTGACAATGAACCTACTACCATATACTGGCATGTAATAAACAATTACAACTGATAATAAGTGTATGATGTAAGGCTTTTTTTTTTTCTAAGCTAAACATTTTTTATGATACACATTCAGATATTATAATTTTGCATGTAACAGATTAGTTTTATTATATTTGATTAACTTTATTAATTGTATTTTCTATCTTTATGACTGTATAGGAGAGGGCCACGAGACCCCAAAAATCTAGAAGACAGGCAGAGGAAGAGGATAATAAAAGATCTTAGACAATTTAGCATCATGACATGAAAGAAAATTGGCATTTGAAATAACTGACAGTACACAAGACAGAATACTTTGACAGACATGTTTACTAATGCACTGCAGGGACTAAAAGAAAGTTATATTCTTTGAAAGACCACGAGCACAACTTATTATTAAAATGCATCAGAATTATTAAAAAGCTTGGAGATTCAAAGATCTTTCACTGACTTAGAATTAAAGAAATATAACCTACATTTTGAGGCCCTAAACTATAAATCTGAACTTAATGTCTGAGCTGTTACATTTCCAGTTAGTTACTACTTCTGCCTGTCATGAACTGGATTTAATTAATATTTTCATGTCACATTTATATTTTAAAACTAAGCAGTGAACATATAACTTTTTCTCTAGTAGATGTGTGTGGATGTCTTGTGTATTGCATCAATATATGATTTCCAGTGTACACAAACATTGCTGATAACCGAAGAATTTGCTATTTCCTACACAAGATGGCCTATAACTGATTACCATTTAGTTAAAATAAATCAGTCAGCTTGCTAAAAACACAGAATGTAATCCTTACCAAGACAGAAGCAAGATGTGCACACAAAAACAGAAATGTCTGGGGACAAAAATATGAAAAATATTAAATGGCCAGACACTAAATGCGAGAAGAGAGGTAGAGGGATGGGGTAGAGGGAACTTGATAGCCCTGCCTATGTAACCAACCTGTCGCACTTGGCTACACACTTATTTCCTTCAATAAAACAAACTTGAGCACACACGCACATTCACACATAGGCGCGCGCAGAAAGCTGCCCCGCCTGCCTTACAAAAGAAAACATTTCCGCAGCTATACTTTCCCCTTTCCCCCATGAATCCCTTTGATCTTTCGTACACGAATGCCCAACCAACTACATACCGTCGTCTGAAACTGTGTTACTCGACTTTTCAGAGGCTGTATAATTTCCTTGTATAGACGAATTCTTGCCCTGAAAATTAAAACAAAAGCCAATTTAGTAAGTATAACCAAAAGTAACCTTTCCATACAACAATACACTAGCACACACTTTAACTGCACTTGTAAATAAATCACACAGCAACAAAAAAATAACACAAGTCCCTGCAGCTTTTGTGACCCGGGGAGAAAAAAAAAGATCAAAGGCTTGGCATTTGTTTGAAGAGAGACCCGCACTCACCTCTTCTGATTCAGTGACAAGGCCCAGCTTCTCCTCGGTTAAATTCTCCGACGACCGCTTCTCTTCGTCTTTATTTCCTTCATCTTTGTACACCTTCACCTCATCAGTGGAGTAGAAATCCTCTGATCCTCCCGAACTCATGTGCGGCATAGTCATATGTCCTAAAGAAATTTAATTTGGACACGGGATATTCACGAACCCTGACACACGTTTTGAATCCGCCATGAATTCTGTGCAGACGATATCTAACAACGACCAATGACTAGTGAGCTTTCATAACCAGCAACCAATCAGACCCTTCCTAACAGTTTTTAGTCATACGCCGTGGTCCAATTTTAGTAACAGTGTTATTTCTGTTATTGGCTATGTTGTTGTGTGTTGTCTGTCGGCTTGTCCGTTTTTCACTCAGTTTACTAGCGGATTCTTCACTGTTTCACTTATACTTCTATTTGTACTATCACTGTTAGAATGCAGTTGAGATTGTACAAAATATTATTCTAAAACGCCGTATCAAGTAGAAAAATTCGATCGCGCGCTGGGTACACTGACGCAAAATTTAATAATTATTAATGGGTGCACAATAAAAAGCCAGCGAACACACGTGGTATGCGGAAAGTAATCCGTAAGAAATAACCATTAATTGTAAAATCACATTCAAGTTTTGAACTCAATAGAAATAACGATAGTCGGTGTATTTCACTGACGAAGTTAGCAAGCGGAATTATATTTCGTGTTCCCTGGCGCACAATAAATCAAAAGTATGACTGACGGACTACACGATGTTGCCGCGGATCCAGTGAAAGCTGAAATGCAGGCTCTCCAACTTCTGCTCTGTCGTGGCGCGCATTCTTGCTGGTTATGCGATTGAATAGGATGTTTTCCAGAGGGGAGAGGAGAGGGTCCTTTGATCTCGGCGCGCGGCACAAGCTTCCACTGCCGCTGTCCGGACGACTGCTTGCTAACCTAAAGGTCAAGAGACATGGGGTTTACATCTAGCGCCTGCTGTAGCACACGATAGGCGATCGCGCGGGTAAAGTTGATTAGTAATAGATCAAGCTTAAATAATATTTAAAAACACACGACTTGTGATTTTCCAGTCTCTATTCTGACATGTCCTTAAAGTAAAAGAAAAACAACTTAGTATTAAGGTAAGCGAATGTTTCTGTATGAAAAGAAGGTATAATGCCCACCCAATGGAAAGCGGGTAAAATATATAAACCTTTATTATCCAGATACCAAAAGCACTCCCTTCTCTTTTGCTCCCAAACCACTCTTGTGGCCCGCCCTTCTATCTATCTCAAAATGTAAGATATCTATTGAATATTGTACTTTTCTTTTTCTTCTTCTTCTTCTTGTTCACCGGCTGTGAATTCCGGCGGTAAGTCACGGTTGTTCGTCCAAAATGGACTTTTGGCTTTTACCTTGACCTGAGTTTTGCGTGTACATCCGTTTTACTGGCTTATTTGTTTGCAGTACTCGTTCCCCGCCTCTCCGGCAGATGTACTCCGACTTCGGAGGAAGACGTCAAGCCTATTTCTAGGTTGACTGTGGCCATCTTTTCTTTTTAACTGCAGGTAATTAATTGTAGGTAGCATATATTATAAAACTAATTTAACAAAAGAATATCACAGGGGTCTCCGTGGAAAAGTGGGCAAGCCGTTTGCCTCATGCTATGAAGGCTGCAGTGTTCTGTTCATATATGCGGTTTCAACAGAGAACCATGGGGTAGTCGCCGGTGCTTCGGTTATCTTGATTTCATCTTTGCTGTCAACGAGCTGCTACCTTCTGCATGGAGAGAGACTGACAGTTTTAATGACACATAGAAAAACGAGAAGGGATTTTTTTTTAATTATTATTATTTCTTTGAAACTTTTAAAATGTGGTTTTCAGGATTTACAAAAATCTTTTGTTGCACATATTCCCCCCCCCCCCCACCCCTTTTTTCAGTTTTACAAAGCTGATTGCCGGTCCCTTTCAACAATTATAAAAACTCTCTTTAAAAGTATTTATTTATACACTTAAGTTTATTTCTATATTATTATATTTATCAGGCACATGGCACATTATTATTATGCTCTTAAACTAAGATTAAACACATCTCATATTATTGTTATGCTCTTAAACTAAGATTAAACACATCTCATATTATTGTTATGCTCTTAAACCAAGATTATACCCTTCCATTTTTTCAGAAAATGAGTAAGGCAGGAAGACTATACACCGCCCGCATCCCCCCACCCCATATTTTCTTGGCGTCGGGGCCGCTGTTAGCAGGAGCTATTAGACACGTATCCTCTGATTCCACGGGGTCTCACTGTCATTCTACTGTCCAGGGCGCCAGGCTCTTTCTTTGACGTAGTGAGTCCAGATGAATGTTTTGTTTTCTAGCCAATGTAACTGATAGTTATTTTTATTTCACCCCTCAGGTTGGTCGCCGGGCGAACACTGGTCTCTTACGGCGAGATTATGTTCCTTTTCCGTCTTGTGCATGGAATTGTGTGTGGTCCCGTTCATTAAAGAATAGCGGTGCTATATTTTGAGACCACCCCAAACAAAGGGAAACCCGGAATTTCCAGTTCACTCCACTAATTTAAGGTTGTTAGGCGTTATGTTGTTGTCAGCGATATATATAATTCTTAGTGTGATTGTGTGTGTGTGTTGGTTTCTTTTAAATGTCAACACGCCTTAAATAGTGGAATTGGCTGGGGATTTCAGGTTTCCTTTTGTTTGGGGTCGTCCAAAATTATAGTGCAACGAAAGCTGGGACTATTGTGGGTTCTATATATTTTTCGGCACTTTCATTTTAGTTCACCCCCTCGGGAAATGCGAGTTCCCAAGAAAAGTCAAAAATTATTGTGTGCTACGGTGAGAAGTAAATACCGAGTAACTCTAATCCTAACCCCGCCCGTCCATCATAGTACTGGACTTGACCGAGAACTCTTGGATTCCCAAAAATAGGGTGAACGTAAACGAAAGTACCGTTTTTTCTTCTGTGTTCGCCGTTTGTAGGGCGATCGGCAATATTGTTGTAATATGCATCTAGGCTGCGCCGCTAACATCGTGTTAGTTAGGAAAAAAGTGCGTCTATTCCCCCCCCCCCCCCCTTCCCAACTCCAATTTCAAGACCAAGGCGAAAGTTGCGATATATTGTCATGTTTGTGCACAAATGGTCGACACTGATGGTGAAGAGCTGGAATCCACAATGAATAACAAACTATCGCTGGTTCAAGAAATCCAAATCATGGTAGGTAATGCAGCAACAACAACAATGAGCAGATGAAGAGAAAGAGTTTGGGAGAACAGGATGCTCACGATTAAAACAAAAGCTCTTGTCTGTCAGGTTTGGTGTTGTCAGCACTCTGTTTTGTGGCAGTGAAACTTGGTCAACTTTTTAGTGCCCGGAGAAGCGGCTAAATAGCTTTCATATGCGATGCCTAAGAAGAATACTTTGCATTAAGTGGCAGGACAAGATCACAAATACTGAGGTATTGGAAAGAGCAGGTATGACAACCGTTTTCTTAATGCTCAATCTACGAGGCTCAGGTGGTTGGGGCACATCTGGAGAATTGAGGATCACAGAATCCCTGAGGACATTCTCTATGACGAATTAAAGATGAGTATAAGATGTCGCGGTCGACCTCTACTACGTTATAAACATGTGTGCAAACAGGATATCAATGATTCAGATGTTGAGGTGGACTCGAGAGAACAAAATACCACGGACCGTGTTGTGTGTAGGCAGCACATTAAGAAGGGAATGAGAGTGAAGAAGAAATAATTGCAGAGAGGGTGAGAGCTGAGCGTCTGAGAAACACTCGAAATACAACTTTTGACACGACGCTCCTGAAATCCCATGCTATAACTGTGGAAGAATTTTCTTAACGCGGCAGGTCTTGCTAGTCACACTCACTTTAACCATGGGCTATGCGTCCCATGCTTCCTCATAGCGCATTTTAACCGTATCGTTTGGAAAGACGGAAAGGTGCCAGTGATGATAATGTGCCTCTCAAAGGCCAACCCCCCGTCCTCGTCGTGAGAGGTGGTAACAGGACAAAGTAGGGGATTGCTAGGTGTGGGCAAAGTATGGTGTGGCTTCGTGCCACGGGACCGCTACGGTAGCCGTGAAGGCCACCCTGGGTCACCCCGAAACGTCCTGGCCAACGGGGCTCTGGTGAAGTTGCGACAGGCCTAGCAAGCCGGCAATGGATTTATTATCGCTACAGAAATCAAAATGAGATATAAACGGACTGATCAAACGGTATCTGATCATGGCAATGTTAAGGGACTACGAGACAGAAAAGCGAAATACAAGATTGCAACACTTAACACCGCTGGCCTGGGAAATAAAACAGAAGAGATTATTGAAATGATGGAAAAAAGGAAAATCAAGTTAATGGGGCTAGCTGATATAAGACGCAAGGGAAATATTAATAAGAAAATACACAGAGGCTACTTATCAACATATGCAGGAGGAGAAACATAGAAGAATGGAGTGGGTTTCCTGGTACATCTGGACATATCTAACTACAAATTAAACATACATTATCACTCAGATAGAATTATTACTTTCAAAATTAAAAGAGGAGAACAAGCTGAAACATATATACAGATATATGCACCATGCAATGATAATTATACAGAAAAGCAGAAAGATGAATTCTTTGACGATCTGTCTGATGAGATAAAGAAAGTTGAGGAAAGATATGAGAGCTACAACCCCACTGAAATAATTAATGATAAGACAGGAAGGCCAATGATAGATCCACCCGAGATAGCAGAAAGAAGGAGGGAATACTTCAATAAGCTCTTTAATCCTCTAGGAGATCATCAGGAAAGAACAACTGAAGAGCACAGAGCAACAGTGTTAGAACCACCCATACTAATGGATGAAATAGAAAAAGTCATTAAACAGTCTCCCAAATATAAAGCACCAGGAGCTGATAGATTACCAAAAGAAATAATTCAAGCAGCAGGTGAAAGCAGCATCAGATGGCTTCACAGAATATTCAATGCAGCATGGGTACAACAAACGGCCCCTATTGATTGGCAACATGCAATAGTTATACCATTGTGGAAGAAAAAAGGAAGCAAACGAGAATGCGGTCAATATCGAGGCATCTCTCTTTTAAGCCATGTTGGCAAAATGTATGCCAAGATAATAGAAACAAGACTGAGACCAGTGATAGAACCATAGCTGGCAGAAGAACAGATGGGATTTAGGAGAAATAGAAGCTGCACAGATGCAATCTTCACACTAAAACAGTTAATAGAAAAGAACATTGAATACAATAAGAACTTATTTGTGGCATTCGTAGACCAGGAGAAGGCATTTGACAGAGTCGACAGACAATTATTATGGAAAGTAATGGCAAGATATGGAGTTAGCGAACACCTCATCGAAGTGTGCAAAAGTTTATACAGGGATTGTAGAAGTGTAGTTAGAATAAATCAGGGAACATCTCATCCTTTCACAGTGACATCTGGAGTAAGACAGGGGTGTGTCTTATCACCAATGCTGTTTATCACCTACATCGACAGTATATGCAAGAATGCCAAGCCCATGAATGAAAATGTTAGTAAGATCAACGAATTACTCTTTGCAGATGACCAGGCCTTGATAGCAGATACAGCCATGAAATTGCAACAACATCTAACATCCATGAATGAAGAATGTAAAACAAATAATATGAGAATCAACACTGAAAAGACAGTAGTAATGTAAATAGGAAAAAAGAAGACAGATCTAAACATAGCAATAGAATACAAATGCATTAAACAGGCATCTGAGTTTAAATATCCGAGAACTACATTTACAGAAGATGGGAAATTGGATAAAGAAATTAACATTAGATGCAGTAAACCAAACCAAGTATTGGGACAGCTAGCCTCCCTCTTACAACATAAGACAATCCCAATCAGCACAAAGAGACATCTTATTCAAAACATATTTATTCCAGCTCTGTGCTACCAGTGCCAGACATGGTCACTCACAACAAACCATAACAGAAAATTAGTAACCACGGAAATGAGATGTCTGAGAAGGGCTGTAGGAGTGACCATAAGATATAAGATCAGGAATGAGATCATAAGAGAACAAGTCGGCACAGAACCAATTCTGGATTACATACAATGACAGCAAGTGAAATGGTTTGCCCACTTAGAGAGAATGCCTTGTGACACCATACCATACAAAGCATAAATGGAAAGAGAAGAAGGACGTAGAGCACGGGGTAGACCAAGAACAATATGGAAGGATAACATCAGAGAAACTCTTCAACAGCACGATGTGACTATGGTCGAGGCAGCCAGAAGAGCTAGAAACAGAACCTTATATCTCCCTCGACACCCACAGCGGTAAAAGAGGAAGTGAAGAAGAAGATGATAATGTGCACCAATACACAAAGCAAGTTATGTTCAGTCCAGTAATATATGCTCGTCTATCTATCTATCTATCTATCTATCTATCTATCTATCTATCTATCTATCTATCTATCTATCTATCTATCTATCTATCTATCTATCTATCTATCTATCTATCTATCTATCTATCTATCTATCTATCTATCTATCTGTCTGTCTGTCTGTCTGTCTGTCTGTCTGTCTGTCTGTCTGTCTGTCTGTCTGTCTGTCTGTCTGTCGGTCGGTCGGTCGGTCGGTCGGTCGGTCGGTCGGTCGGTCGGTCGGTCGGTCGGTCGGTCGGTCGGTCGGTCGGTCGGTCGGTCGGTCGGTCGGTCGGTCGGTCGGTCGGTCGGTCGGTCGGTCGGTCGGTCGGTCGGTCGGTCGGTCGGTCGGTCGGTCGGTCGGTCGGTCGGTCGGTCGGTCGGTCGGTCGGTCGGTCGGTCGGTCGGTCGGTCGGTCGGTCGGTCGGTCGGTCGGTCGGTCGGTCGGTCGGTCGGTCGGTCGGTCGGTCGGTCGGTCGGTCGGTCGGTCGGTCGGTCGGTCGGTCGGTCGGTCGGTCGGTCGGTCGGTCGGTCGGTCGGTCGGTCTGCCTGCCTGCCTGCCTGTCTGTCTGACTGTCTGTCTGTCTGTCTGTCTGTCTGTCTGTCTGTCCATCGACCCGTCCGTCCGTCCATCCATCCATCCATCCATCCATCCGTCCATCGACCCGTCCGTCCGTCCATCCATCCATCCATCCATCCATCCATCCATCCATCCATCCATCCCATCCATCCATCGACCCGTCCATCCATCCATCCATCCTCCATCCATCCATCCATCCATCCATCCATCCATCCATCCATCCATCTATCTATCCATCTATCCATCCATCCATCTATCCATCCATCCATCCATCCATCCATCCATCCATCCATCCATCCATCCATCCATCCATCCATCCATCCATCCATCCATCCATCCATCCATCTATCCATCCATCCTATCCATCCATCTATCTATCTATCTATCTATCTATCTATCTATCTATCTATCTATCTATCTATCTATCTATCTATCTATCTGTCTGTCTGTTCTGTCTGTCTGTCTGTCTGTCTGTCTGTCTGTCTGTCTGTCTGTCTGTCTGTCTGTCTGTCTGTCTGTCTGTCTGTCTGTCTGTCTGTCTGTCTGTCTGTCTGTCTGTCTGTCTGTCTGTCTGTCTGTCTGTCTGTCTGTCTGTCTGTCTGTCTGTCTGTCTGTCTGTCTGTCTGTCTGTCTGTCTGTCTGTCTGTCTGTCTGTCTGTCTGTCTGTCTGTCTGTCTGTCTGTCTGTCTGTCTGTCTATCTATCTATCTGCCTGCCTGCCTGTCTTGTCAGTCTGTTTGGTCCGTCTGTCCGTTCGTCCGTCTACCTCCCTACCTACCTACTCTGTCTGGTCTGTCTGTCCGTCCGTCCGTCTACCTACCTACTATCTACCTATCTGTCTGTCTGGTCTGTCTCTCCGTCTGTCCATCCGTCTACCTACATACATACATACCTACCTACCTACATACCTAACTACCTACCTATCTGTTTGTCTTTCTGTCTGTCTGTCAGTGTGTCAATATGTATTATATTTATGAATGTCTCCCTGACAGTCTGTCCATCTACAAAATGTTCTATGCTAGAGATCAAGTACCATAGCCCTGTCCAACTCACCTGTTCAAGTGGAGAGAGATAAACACAAGAGTGAGTCGATACAGCAGCATCCTTAGAATATACCAGAAAATAAACGTCTGATAAAAGCATTATAGTGGCTTGGGCAACTTATTAGCAATATAATGATCCGTATTTTTAATTCTAATATCATTTTAAATTTAACATGTGTCAGTGGAAGTTGGAGAACAACCAAAGACACGGAACAAAAGTTGAATACATTTGACAGCAAAGGCCTGAGGAAAATGTGGAGTATAACATCGAATAAATTCAAGATGAACAGAGAAATATCTGGGGAACCATTGGTGTCAAGAGTTCTAGGAGCAAGAAGACGGCTGTATATTAATCACGTCCTGATAACAATCGAACAGAGCATCACCCAACAGCCACTAAAAAAGGAAATAATGTTATCTGGGAAGCAAGGACGTCTGAAAGAAATCCTAAAACGAACGTGGATGAGAGAGACAAAGCTTTTCGAATGGACTGCATCCACGGTATCGAAGGAATTTTACCGCATAGAACAGAGTGGATGATTAGATGGGACATAATGGCACAGCAGGCCAGTAACGGTGATGATGATGATGATGATGATAATGATAGTGATCTGCGTTCAAACTGCAGCAGTCCTAGTAACCATTTTTTTTTTTATTAAAGGAAGTCCCGAAGTAGAATGTCTCGTGAACTGTCTAAGAACGTCTCGTGAACTGTCTGAGAATGTATCGTGAACTGTCTGAGAATGTCTCGTGAACTGTCTGAGAATGTCTCGTGAACTGTCTGAGAATGTCTCGTGAACTGTCTGAGAATGTCTCGTGAACTGTCTGAGAGTGTCTCGTCAACGGTCTGAGAATGTCTCGTGAACGGTCTGAGAATGTCTCGTGAACTGTCTGAGAATGTCTCGTGAACTGTCTGAGAGTGTCTCGTGAACGGTCTGAGAATGTCTCGTGAATGGTCTGCGAATATCTCGTGAACTGTCTGAGAATGTCTCGTGAACTGTCTAAGAGTGTCTCGTGAACGGTCTGGGAATGTCTAGTGAACTGTCTGGAAATGTCTCGTGAACTGTCTGGGAATGTCTAGTGAACTGTCTGGGAATGTCTAGTGAACTGTCTGAGAATGTCTAGTGAACTGTCTGAGAATGTCTAGTGAACTGTCTGAGAATGTCTAGTGAACTGTCTGGGAATGTCTAGTGAACTGTCTGAGAATGTCTAGTGAACTGTCTGGGAATGTCTAGTGAACTGTCTGAGAATGTCTAGTGAACTGTCTGAGAATGTCTAGTGAACTGTCTGAGAATGTCTAGTGAACTGTCTGGGAATGTCTAGTGAACTGTCTGAGAATGTCTAGTGAACTGTCTGGGAATGTCTAGTGAACTGTCTGAGAATGTCTAGTGAACTGTCTGAGAATGTCTAGTGAACTGTCTGAGAATGTCTAGTGAACTGTCTGGGAATGTCTAGTGAACTGTCTGAGAATGTCTAGTGAACTGTCTGGGAATGTCTAGTGAACTGTCTGGAAATGTCTACTGAACTGTCTAAGAATGTCTAATGAACTGTCTGAGAATGTCTAGTGAACTGTCTGAGAATGTCTAGTGAACTGTCTGAGAATGTCTAGTGAACTGTCTGAGAATGTCTAGTGAACTGTCGGAGAATGTCTCGTGAACTGTCTGAGAAGATCTGGTGGCGATGACAGAAATTGGCCACCTTACATCACAGACCGTCACTTGCACTATGTGAGTGCAAAACACCACATCATTGGGGCTGTATCTGCTATAGGATTGCGGTTGTTCTTCTTCAGATCAGAACATTCTGAAGTCTAGTCCACAGCAAAAGCATATATTATTATACATAATAGGATGGTTGGGAAAAAAGTGGATGGGGTGGTGGGTGGGGTTTAATCCAATAGCTGTGAACCTTCCTTATGAAAACTGGTTGACTGAAAAAGACCCTGTCGATTGAGATCTCGAAAAAACAGTTTACAAGAGACCTTTTTTCGAGAATCGGAGCGGCTGAGGTATGTATGTACGTCATATTTAATTTTTTTCAGCTAGTATTTTCATTTACATGTTATTTATAAAAAAAGGGGGAGGGGGCGGCGACATGGGCTAGCGGCTAGAGCCTCGCCTAAGGATCGGAAGGTCATCGATTCGGGTCCTGAGAGGGGCCGGACTTTTTATGGTTACAAAAAATGACAGTGGCTCCCAGGTCGACCCAGCCTTGAGTGGATACCAGGTAAGTAAAGGCGGCTGGTCTATAAAATATAGGTCTAGCCCTGTGTACATAATACACCTGAAAGCGTGGGAAAGGGTCCTTTACTTTATTGTTTATAAATATTATAAAGCCTTTAATGTAGTCTTATGTTGCCTGCGTTGTATTCTGTTTCTGATTTTGTTTTTGATAAAGGCTTTCTTCGCAACCACTTTGGGTTAGACGTAATTTTGTCAGACTGTCCTTATAATTGGCATTTTCCTATTGCTTGCTACAAACCAAAGCGTGGATTCCGTCACACAAGAAGCCTTCATGAATGTCTAACTGTTGGATGTCCAGGAGACTAGAAGCAGGGCTGCCATTCGAATTGTTATCAAATCCCAAGCTAAGCTGGCCAAAAAACCCAGCAATGCAGATGCAAAGAACAATAAACAAAAACAAAAACCCAAGATTGATTAAAAAATACAAATTTTATAGTTTCGAAACGAAACATTAACCCCCTTTTATATAAGGATATATTTTGTTAAAAAAACAAACACAAGATTCCATAATCTGAACCCTAAATAAAATCCCAGATTTGGGGGTAAAAAAACATCATTGGCAGCCCTGACTAGAAGATCATCCGTCAAGGCCGGACAAATGATGGGTAGGTGGAAATTTCCGTCGCCTGTAGGGATTACCGTCTGCTGACTTTCTATTCTATCCACCGTTTGGGTGTTTAATCTAAATTCGTAACTGAATTAAAAATCGCCGGGTAGCTCAAAGGGACCAGTGACGGCTTTGTTTGTAACTGGCAGGTCATTCAAAAGGTTCCGGTTGAGGCTAGATCAAAAGCAACTGGACGTCAGAAAAACTTCGGACGTCGCGGCTAAATGCAAGGCTAGCATTTGTGTGTGTGTTTGCGCGCGGGCGGGCGGGCTCGTGGTTTTATGTGCCTGGTGGGGGGGTGGGGGGGGGGCGGGGGGGGTCCAGTCCTATTTTACTAGTAAGGTAGTTTTAGTAAAGGATACTTGTCCACGCCTTCAGGCGTACTAGGCATATAGGGCTGTACTTATATTTGTACAGACCAAACGGCACTCGGTGGGAGATGTAGACAGCATCACGCCGACCGCCTTTATTTCTCACGACGTTTACTTGGCACCCATTTGAAGCTAGGTCGACCTGGAAACCAAGGTCATATTTGCCGGTCACAGATTTAGTAGTCCTGCGTATTGTAACTTTATCCTTTCAGTACCAGTGACTCCCTACTTACTTAATCGCTGCTCTTCTGCCTTGAGGTTCCAGAGAAATTTGACTAAAAAGCTCAACAATATGGGGAAGCAGAAAAACGTGAACAAAACAACACAACGTAACGTTTCGGCCGGGCAGCCTTTTTTCAAACATAAGTGAACTACACAAACGTCACAAGGAGAAGAGAAGAGTATGTAGATTTCTAAGGGGTGACGTGAGCAACGTTTAAAAAAAATGTGATGTGGAATAGATGAAATAAAATAAAGTAAAATAGATAGATAGATTGTTAAAAAAAATAGTCACAAAAAAATTACAAACAGTAGTATTGTTAATATATAATATAATACTGAAAATAAAAGAAATACAAACGTTAATGATACATAAATGATACTGATAAGAAATAGAATAAAGTAATGATTTGAAATAAAAATAAAAAATAAAATAAAATAATTAACATTTAAAATGTGATAAGAGTAGAACTATTTAGATGAAGGCATGTTGTATATTGATACCACCTGGACTAAGAATGCCTAAGCTGTGGATGAGGCGATTTTTCTAAGCGAGGCACGCAGTATAATCGCCAAAGCAAGATTTTAATGCTGTGACAGATATATCATCTTTACCTCTATGGTCAAAGCTATTAAAATGGAGAGGGATTGGTTTAAGTGTCTTCTTGTCAATATCGGAGAGGTATTCCCAGAAACGATCAGCCAGCTTCCTACCAGTTTTCCCAATGTATTCCTTGCTGCTTCGTTTGCAGCAATTACGTTGCGGGATTCGCAAGTAAAATGTTCCCTAATTTGGAAAGAACCATTAGGGAAACTGATCGAAGAAGTCTGGACAACAAAAGGACATGTCTTGCACGTACTGCGTGAGCATTCAGTAGTCCCAAAAGGATCGGTGGGAGTCGGCTTCGGGCAGGTATATCTTTAAGGTTTTTATAAGGAGTAGAAAATTATAGGGAAGAGAAAAAGTTGGTAAGAAACAACAATTAGTTTATGTTAGCTTTACAAAATCGATCACAATAAACAAACAAAGGACGTTGCGGCGATTAGCCTTCATCAGCACATAAAGGACAACACAGTACACATACACAAATAGGCTCTAACTATAAAGTGACTACATAGGACTCTAATGAATAAAATAAACGATACTCATCTAGTGTCCCTGGCGAAAAAAACTTCGTTCAAATGAAACGACGGTCAGCCTATATACCTCCAACGCGCAGGTAGGGGCAAAAAAGGGGACGGGCTGGACGCCAACAGCGTACACTAGGTGTCTAAGGAGGGAGGGAGGGGTTGGCCTATAGGGCGTAACCGGGGTTGGGTTGTGGGGATGACCTTAGTCCATCCGCGTGGAATAAAAGTGGTGCCTGTGCTTGCAAACAAATATCGACAGACAGCTAGATAGATAGATAGATAGATAGATAGATAGATAGATAGATAGATAGATAGATAGATAGATAGATAGATAGATAGATAGATAGATAGATAGATAGATAGATAGATAGATAGATAGATAGATAGATAGATAGATAGATAGATAGATAGATAGATAGATAGATAGATAGATAGATAGATAGATAGATAGATAGATAGATAGATAGATAGATAGATAGATAGATAGATAGATAGATAGATAGATAGATAGATAGATAGATAGATAGATAGATAGATAGATAGATAGATAGATAGATAGATAGATAGATAGATAGATAGATAGATAGATAGATAGATAGATAGATAGATAGATAGATAGATAGATAGATAGATAGATAGATAGATAGATAGATAGATAGATAGATAGATAGATAGATAGATAGATAGATAGATAGATAGATAGATAGATAGATAGATAGATAGATAGATAGATAGATAGATAGATAGATAGATAGATAGATAGATAGATAGATAGATAGATAGATAGATAGATAGATAAATGCTTCTCTCTTACTGTCAGCTATCAAATAGAGACAGTAAGGATGCTTGTTGTACAAAAGTAATCAGTCGAGCCCGATAGTAAGACTGGTAACAGCCAGAGTGTAAGGGAGCGATGAAGGGATAGATGGGAAAACAGCATGTGTGGATGGTGGTGTGGATAGGCGTGTGTGTCCTGGATAGATGGGTGGGTAGATGAATGGATGGAATGGTGGATGACTGTATTAGTTGATGAATGGAATGGTAGATGGATGGATGGGTGGGTAGATGAATGGATGGAATGATGGATGACTGTATTAGTGGATGAATGGTATCGTAGATGGATGGATCGATCAAATATGAGATGAGGTAAAAACATGAGTCTAGTAACACAGTGCTTCTCTCTTACTGTCCGCTATAAAATAGAGACAGTAAGGGTGATTTTTATACAAAGTATTGGTAGAGCCCAAGTGAAAGGCTGGTAACAGCCAGAATGGAAGGAAGCGGTAAAAAATAGCATTAAGTGGATGGTGAGACAAATGGTGTGGGTAGATGAATAGGCGGGACGATGGTTACGTTCGTAGATGGATGCAATGGTAGATGGATGGATGGATCTGCCTATATGTGTGCTGATAAATTGAAATATGTTTGTTGCTTTGTTATAGTATCCAGAAGCCATGAGTTGTTAATCCTTAGGCTCGGTATTATGGATATCGCAACCCTTCGGCCTTGATTCCATTTTAAATACCGTAAGGCTAGGAGAAATGTGGCTTTTATGCCTACTCCCGGACCACATGGAGTTCGTCACCCGCTCACCGCGCAATCCGGTTTAGCCAACTACGCTAGAGAGCCGGGCATTTAAACAGGTCCAAACAAGGGTCTCATACTGTGATGCTTCTCTCTTACTGTCATCAAGCAAGTAAAGACAGTAAGGGTGATTGTTTTTTAAAAGTATCAATCGAGCCCACGCGCAACAACATCGTGTTGCCTGAGATACCTGCTGAGTAGGTAGCCGAGATTAGTGATGGATTGTACATCGGGTATGTGTGCAAAGAAACGTGGGGAGCGATGAATGGATGGACACATCGAATAATAGGCTGAGTTGATTGGGATGAATGAATGATATGATATATGAGTGGACGAGAGGATGGATGGGTAGATGGAAGGATATATAGATGGATGGGTCTGAATGTATGTTAATCTGACATCGCGTGAACCAGGGTCTAGTGATGCAGTGCTTCTATCTGACTGTCAGATGTCACACAGAGACAGTAAGGATGACTGTTATACCCAATATCTGTCGAGTCAGAAGTGCATACCCCCAATGTGTACACATACTTACCCTCTCGGTAGTCAAAACGAGATATGTACACTGAATAGGAGGAGTGCGTTCCAACACTATCACGAAGTTGTTCCACATTAGGACAGTGCATCCATATGTAACGAGGAAAAATGAATGGATGAATGAAAGTTTGTATGGATAGGGGAGAGAGAAAAGAGAAGAAGATAGAGAACGAGAGAGAGGGGGGAAGGTAGGGGAGAAACAAAACAGAAAGGGGGAGAGGCAGGGGAGAAGAGTAAGGAGAGGGAAGACCAGAGAAAACTTGGTATATACCTAGAGAGAGAGAGAGAGAGAGAGAGAGAGGGGGAGGGAGAGAGAGTGAGAGAGAGAGTGAGTGAGAGAGAGAGAGAGAGAGAGAGAGAGAGAGAGAGAGAGAGAGAGACTAGTATCCAAGTATATTCTGTAGTGTCAAGCAACCAGCAACCTCATCTGTCGAGACCTAGGGGATAACCCTCATGCTATGTAACTGGAATATCATGACAGTCAGAAACTAACGTGGGATGGGCGTGGGTGTAGTGGGGAGGGGGAGGGGATAAGGGTGCGTTACCGGGACACTGGTAATTTATACGAAGCTATGTTGGGTGTTAAGGCCTAGTGGGGAGAGGTTACCCATCAAATATATAAGTCGGTTTTCCAAAGTTTTCCGATGTCGATCGTCAGACGAGCAGGATCTGATGGCCGTGACCTGAATGTCAGCGGTCCCCCGATGGTCACCGCTGTTGAAATGAGTGGAAACTGGCCTGGCTGTTTGGTTAGTGATGTCATGAAGGTGCTGGCGAAACCTGTCGGCTAAGCGAAGACCGGTTTCCCCAATGTACTTGATGTTGCACCGTTTGCAGATTATAGCATAGATGACGTTCCTACTAGTGCAGGTGAATTCCTCTTTATCTTTAAGGTTGCGGTCTCGTCTATAAACTAATCTAGGTGAAACGGGGTGAAAGCGCCAAGCTCTTTACACATTTTCTAGCTGAACCTGGAGCCCTCTAGGATGTTTTCTATGTGCTCAAGGTCCTGAACTTCCATGTTCCATCGCCTCTTGCGGTACACGTGTCTTAACCCTTGCTGTCCCATTCGGCTGTTATGTTTATCCATTATATCTTAATTGCTACTTGTGTAGCAAAGCTTTACTGTTGACTTCCATAAAACAAAAGAAAAATACCCCCCCCCCCACCACCCCAAAAAAAAAAACCACACACACACACACACACAAATGAATACAATTAAAACGCTGTTGTAAGGTACACAAAACGTCTTCATAGCGCTCACCGACTGTGAACTCTGGGCGAAAATTCTCCTTGTTTGTCAATTTTTGGACTTGAGTTTTGTTCTAGAATTTGCTTTTTACGTGCACATTAGTTTTACAGATCTAGCTTCTTGGGTTCTGACTGTTGGTTCCTCGCCTTTTATAGAAATTCACTCCGACTCTGAAAGAAACTTCTCTAATTATAGGTCTTGTACGACACTCTTGTTAGGGAAACAGTGGTTCTATTCTACCCCCCCCCCCCCCCCCCCTCCTTTCCTTTTTCATGATGGGGTGGCGGAACCTACACAAAGGGAACAAAAACTCCAGAACAGACAGTGTCTAACTTCCTGGGACTGTCAGTTATATATAAAAAAAAATAAACAACAGGTTGGGGGGGGGGGGGGGGAGGAGAGGGAGGAGGGGGGGGGGTACGATACAACAGTAGTTATCACGCATGCCTACTGACCCGGCTGTCTTAAGTCGTGTGTTAAAATTTTAACATTGATGGTAGTTGCCTTGAGAATCTAGTTTAAGTAGGAACCAGGAAGTTTTGTGGGGGGTAAAGGCGTTATATAGGATAGATCACACTTGTAATGTCGATAGGTCTTTAAAATGTTCAGCTAGCACCAGTACCATATGATGTGTTTTGTTATTGTTTTTATACCTCTAACAGGTTGTTATAACTTTGGTTTGACTGCACTCGTCAACTAAAATCTGGCACATTTAGAACTTTCCGGAAAGGGAGTCACAGTGTCTATAAAATGGCCTGGCACACAGCGAATAGGCTCTCAGCGGACAGCTTTTCGCCTACTGGTCAGTCGCCCAGATGATAGTGTTAAAGGTAAAGGTAAAGTCCGGAGATGTGAACCAACGTCAAGGCACACGGTTATAAACCATAAGGGCTCTGCAACTAGTACTGACAGCTGATAAGAAACTGTCGGCCTGTATCACCGTCCGCACTCAACTCCGTAGCTTCAGCGACGTTCCTCCATTTATCCTAGAGTTTCAAATCTGGTACCCATTACCTAATGGCTGGGTGGACCCCGTGGGATGCAGCGAGTT
Source organism: Candidula unifasciata (assembly GCA_905116865.2). NCBI lineage: Eukaryota > Metazoa > Mollusca > Gastropoda > Stylommatophora > Geomitridae > Candidula > Candidula unifasciata. The sequence goes on from CAJHNH020008476.1 coordinate 1,772,845, forward strand.
GCAGCTAGACTTGAGAGTCTAGTGATAGGGGACTAAGTCGGGGGGATGAATTGGCTCGTTTGTCGGTGTTAGATCTAAATTTTCATCATTAGTTGGACTGTGTTAGATTTATATTTTGCATCCTCATTTAGAGATAGTTTGATTTCAGGTATAGGAGTAATGGAGGCGATTTACTGATCTGGTGGTATTTCGAAACCTTGAACGCACATGTTAACATGTTTCGATTTTTGCCATTTTTCTGAACGCATGCGTTCATTATCCAGTTTCTTTGTTAGCTGGCGTAAGTAGCACTTGGTCTGTTTGAACAAGATGTTGGCCTTTTTTCCTATGCCCCTGTGGGTTTAAGTGCAAAGACATTCTAGTTATATTGTTCTCCCTTTTTCTCAGTGTGTGTCCTATCCAACGCCAGCGTCTTTTCTTGACCTCTTGGTCCACTGGAGCTCGCTCTACCTTAGTGAGTCTTTTGCTGCTGCTGTCTCCGCTTCTTGTGATTGATCATTTAAATATTTCACTTTATCTGCCTTATACGCCTCCTAACTTCCCTAATGGCTTGTGTGAATTTAACTTGTTCTAACTTTAGCAGCTCTAGTTTTGCTATTGTTTAAGCCTGCCTTTTTACTTTTTCTTTCTTCAATCAGTTTAATGGTTTCTGATGTTATCCACGCTTTATGTTTCCGTTCTTTCGGGCCAAGAACTTCTACACAAGATTCATTCCAGATTCCCTTGATCTGATCCCAACACATTTAGAGACTGTTACTGAAAACTGTTCCCTAACATTTTGTTTACCTGAGATAATCTACATTATACTGATTTCTAAGATTATAAGATGTTATGTATCTTTTAAGTTTCGACTTGATTTAACTTACTAACAGAAAATGGGCAGTAAATACGTCGGCACCTCTGAAAGCCCTGACATCATAAAGGGAGGATCTAAACTTTTTGTTAATACATAGGTGATCAGTTTGATTGGTGGTCTTATGGTCTGGTGATTCTCATGTTGTCTTATGTATTCTTTTATGGGGTGAAAAAACTTCCACCAATTATATACGGATTTCCTGCACACAAAAAGTGTGAATAATTCTCTGTTGTCATTCATTACTACTAGACCATGTCTTCACATAATCTCTTTATAACCGGTGTTATCTGATCCTAGCTTAACATTCAGGTCACCCATCAACATTTTTATATTGCCCTTTCTTTTTTTTATTTATACAATTTTGAAGCTGCATGTAAAATTCTTCCTTACCAGATGCATCTTTATCATTTGTTGGTGCGTAACACTGTTTTACCGACACGTTCATCTTCTGTTTGGCTGTTCTAAATGACACTCTTATTATTCTGGGACTCACAGCTTCCCATTCTATTAGTGCCCTGTCTGCTTCTTTCGATAGCACCAGGGCCACTCCTTCACTGTGGGGCGAATTTTCCTCTGTGTGTCCTGAGAACAAAATAGTTTCCACTGAATTTAAAATACTTTGCCCCGCCCCAGTTCATCTAGTTTCATATAACCCTAAAATACTAATTCTATAATGTTTCACTTTCCTTACTACTCCCATTGTTCTTCCTATATCATAGAGAGTTCTAACATTTCCAGGTGCCAATTCTGGAGGTTTTCCTAGCTGAGAGGAGGCCTGTCCAGACTCCTTTCGGCTTTCTACTGCTTTAAATGGCGAAGGGATAAGAAGAATTATTTCGGAATACGAATTTTGCCCATATTCCGTAGTTATGACGTCATTTGTGTGATATCGCTGGCTAAGGGTGACACTTATTTCAGGATTTCTAATTAATTGGTCTTACGGGGAAATATATTTGTTACTGCAGGCAGGCACTGTCGTTTCTTGAGGCTAGGGTATGGTAACTATAGTTCCTCTTGTGGGCTCCACGGCTTCATTATGGGGAGAAAAAGGAACAGACCCACTGCCCGCAAACAGGCATGTCGTAGAAGGCGACAATGTTGGAGGTATTTTCTTTGAGGTCGGACTGCACCTAAGAGACGAGGAGCAAACAGTCTGCATACAAATAAGCCAGATCTATAAAAACGTATCTGCACGCTAACATGAAGGGGGTGATAACTACAGCTTTCTTTTTGTGTACTGTCTAGGGCAGTATGTCCTAGCGTGGGGCCCACAGGGAAGCACTCTGATTGTTTGGGGGTGGGGTGCGGAGGGGTGGTTGTTCGAAAACGGACTCGTTACATAGATGGGCATAGGAATTTTAGAAAGGTTTAGGTAGGGCATGGCACAAACACAAAAGTTGAAAAACACTGTTCTAGGTTGACTTCTAACTCTATCCGATCAATATTGATAAAATTATTTGTTTGTTTATCGGCCCAGTGGCCGTACGTTCCAGTTCTCATCTACGAGCAGGCAATTTTTATTTTATCAATATGAGCTTCCACGCCGACCTACTGAAAAACAACTGCAAGAAAATATTCTAGGAAATAAAGGAGGCCCGTGTGATCTTTACCACCCCACTTGATTGTTTATGTTTGTTCTGAATAGTGCTAAACCCATATACTCAAACAAACCCCAAGGCCTGATAAAAGTCTCTCACTTTACCTAACACAGCGCCCTCGAAATCGCATTTGAGGACATATCTGATATGCAGTAGTGGTGCATTTCTTTAATCCGCAATCTGCTGATACATTCTGGATAGGCACACCTGTTCGTTGAATTTACCCGGGATTTAGAAGCTCTTAGGGCAAGTCACACTAGGGACCCCTTCAAAGGGAATGCGATCAGCACTTTAAAACGCCCCAATAATCATGCAGATTACCTATCAGCTTTTTTTCCCCTTCTGTTCCCACACTGAAGTGCTTGTTCACCATTAACCCGTTTGGTGGCTATTTTTAAACACTTTTTCCACTGCCGAAAGGAATCAGAATGTGGAAAAGGGAAGGGGTGGGGAAGAGGGGAGGGGGGGGGGGTTAGGTTTAGCTTTATCTTCTTCTTGTTCTTTTTATTTCTTCTTCTTCTTCTTCTTCTTCTTCTTCTTCTTCTTCTTCTTCTTCTTCTTCTTCTTCGTCTTCTTCTTCTTCTTCTTCTTCTTCTTCTTCTTTTTCTTCTTCTTCTTCCTTTGTCGAGGGAGATATAAGTTTCTACTTCTTGCTCCTCTGCCCCCAGCCCCCACCCCCGACCATAGACACACCGTGCTTTGTAGTTCCTATGATGTTATCTTTCCATTTTGTTCTTGGTTTTGCTTGCGCTCTAAATCCTTCTAGTTTGTTGTATGGCTTATTGTTTTGCGTCGCAAGACAGTCTCTCTTAGTAGGGCACACAATTTGGTTTGCTTTCCTTGTATGTGATTTAGAATTGATTCTGTGCACACTTTTTTATCTTTTGACCTCATTTCAGATGTGTGTTTTTTTCTTGTAATTTCTGCAGCCCTGCAGCCCTTTTCAGACATCTGATTTCTTTGGTTACTGATGTTCCTAATTATTTGTCGTGAGTCAGTCTTGCACAGGCAGCATAGAGTGGGAATGAATGTGCTTCATGAGATGTTTCTTTGTGCTGATCTGGATTGGCCTATGCAGTAAGAAGGGAGCTAGCTGTCCAACAACTTGGTTTGCTTTACTGCATCTGATGTTCTCCATCCTCGGTGTATGTAGTTCCTACATTTTAAAACTCAGATCCAGTTAAAAGCCTTTGCACATTACTGCTATATTAGGAGTGGGCTTCTTTTCTTTCCCCATTACCATTTATGTCTTGTCAATGCTGATTAGGTTAAGTTTTGTGAGTGGAAAAAGGGGAACTGATAATCTTGTCTACTAAATGCGTCAGTTACGATAGTACAGGATCATCCGACCACGTCGTTAAAATGCATGGCTGTTATCCAGAAGATGCAATTTAGTGCAGTTGGCTGTTCCTTGCCGCTTGGGCAGATGCACTTCGACTTCGAAGGAAGTCTCCAATTAGTCTACTCCTAGGACATGCTTGTTGGACAGGCAGTGGATCTATTCTTGTTTTCCCCACAATTTTGTCCCGGAACCCAGACGGGGAGAATAAATTCCAACCTGGCACAATTCTTGGTGACAACAGACAGTGGACTGAAGTATGTCCGTTCACGTCATGAGAGACAATAGAAGTGAGACTGAGTTATCTCATAGATGTTTGCTCATGTCATGAGAGACAACAGAAGTAGGACTGAGTTATCTCATAGATGTTTGCTCATGTCATGAGAGACAATAGAAGTAGGACTAAGTTATCTCATGGATGTTTGCTCATGTCATGAGAGACAACAGAAGTAGGTCTGAGTTATCTCATAGATGTTTGCTCATGTCATGAGAGACAACAGAAGTGGGACTGAGTTATCTCATAGATGTTTGCTCATGTCATGAGAGACAATAGAAGTGGGACTGAGTTATCTCATAGATGTTTCTTTGCCTAGTGAGAGACAATAGACAGTGAGACTGAGATACTCATAGATGTTTCTTTACCTAATGAGAGACAACAGACAGTGGGACTATGATATCTCATAGATGTTTGCTATGAGATATCTCACAGATGTTTGTTCATGCCAAGACAGACAACATGCAGTGGGCTGTGATGTCTCACATGAATTTGATCGTGCCAGAGGGACAGCAGACAGCGGGACTGATTTATCTCACAAATGTTTCTTCCTGTCAGGAAAGACAACAAACACGTTGACTAACGCCGGAGGGCCTTGCTAGTCACTCTCGCCTTCGCCATGGGCTGTGAGTCCCATGCCTCTTGAGAGCACAGTATAACACTATCGCCTGGAAAGGTGGAAAGATGCCAGTTGGTAAGATATCTCATATACTTTTTTGTCTCAAGTCACTAAAAGCAACAAATATTGGATTTAAGATACTTTATATACGTTTGATTGATATGACTTATATCCAGCGCCAACTAGAGAGGCACGTAGTTGCCACGTATCATTTAAATAAATAAATAAACAACATCAAAAATGTATCACTTGGCAGCCTAGTTGTGCCATGATTTTGTAGTGGCGAGAGCATTTTTGGCTGCCTGTTAGCGTTATATTCTGGAGATAAATGTTACCTGAAAACTAAAGCAGCAGAAGCAGACAAAGAACACGAATGTTTGATCAGCATACGCCTGTCTCCTTCTATCAAACATCACAGATTACATCTTCTCTGTACGGTTTATACTTTTGGTGTGTCCATCCTCGTTTTGAAAATTTACTGCACCATTCTGTATTTTTAAATTAAAAGGGGGCAAACCCTGTTTAACCCCCGTGTGTTGTAATTAGGATATATGGTGTCTGCCAAGATTTCAAAGAGAAAAATAAGCAGCGGAACAAATGAGAGGCAGCACAGAATCTGTGTAGATAGACACCTTAGTGTACTGCAGGCGTGTAGTGTCATAACAAATGAGAGCAAACACTGCAGCTGTTGCACTGATATGGTTAATGACTGATGTCATCATTTAGACTGGAGGTAGTAAATATATCGCCATTCTTCTTCTTTTTGTTCCGAGGGTAGTGCAAGTCACACCTCATTATGCACGTCCGTATGTCATTGACCTTATCCAACCTGAGCATGCATGTATCGAAGGTAGAGAGTCCGACAGGGTAACGAACGTTATCTGTTAGAGTGTATGATAATCTCTACACAATTTACAGGGGTACTGGATATGTACTCTACTTTTTACGTTTCCTAGCTACTTTGGAATTTAAAACATGCACATTCTAAGATTGGTAAGGTATACGATGTCACTACTCAGGAAATAGACAATCGAGATAGGAGACAATATAACCAGCTTCTCATGGGAACAATTAGTAGAAGTACTCTGGAGTGGCTGCTGCATCGGGGGACTCAGTACGCATGGGAATACCCAATATGCAGTGACGTCGATTATGATAAAATTTAAAAAAACTTAACATCTTGTAGGGAGTCAGTGTCCGAAATCCAAGTTCAAGGTGTTTCTTTCGTGCCAAAGAACTGCATGGCTGTTGGGTGAACAGTCTTTAACGAACGAAGGCTGTCAGGTCGTTGTAGGGTTAACGCTTGCTGGTGGATGTAATGTCCTAAATCCCTTCCACAGCTAATTGTGAGGGTACTGATGGGGTGACCGTTTATTAACCCTTTCATAATGCTTCAGGTCAAAATGGACGCTAGGCACAGCCACTTTTTGAGGTGCACATTGAATTTCAGGTTACTTAGTAACTTAGAATGTCCTCATATAACTGCTATAGTGCTGAACCTGGTTTCTGGCATCTGTCCCTGCCTGACTCTCATCTTTGAGGTTTTAATCTTACGGACAACAGTCAAGGAGGCCGTAGAATCCTGCACTGCAGAGTAATACAGCAAAGTTTCTTCTCAGAAGCAATCAAACTAGTCGCACAGTTGATAGAATGAAGTTAAAGAAGAGAGTGGAATAAACATATTGCAAGTGGTGGAGTTGGAGCCGATACAGAAAAGCCAAGTGAAGAAAAGGAATTCATAAGGTGTGAGATATCTCAAGTGAGTTGCTCCACAAGCGTATAAACAAACTGATCACTGTCCCTGCTAGTGTTCCATGGGGAAACAGTCATGTCTAGCAGCCCAAGGCTGCACTGTCACATTCCTCGCTTATATCCACTTACCGTGACAGGGTATGGAGTCCTTTGTACTGCCGCAATTGTCTTTGCTATATGTATCTTGCATATTTTTGATAAAAATCACCCTTGTCCATTGCCAGATCTGTCACAGTATCTACAGCGTCAGCCAAAAAATCTTTACGATCGTCTAGAACTACCTAATGATCTGGAGCAACGATAGTCTAGGCGAGCTATTCACAACGTGTTTAATGTATCTAGTAAGTCACTTCTTATGCATATACGCTAGAACGCTTTAGAACCTAACCCTGCCGGTTGCCGTGTTACAGCCATTATGAGGCTGCTTGTTACATCATGCTTTCTTTGTTGGGTCAGCTGACCGGTTAGCAAAACACTGTTTTCTGCACACTTTGCTAAGAAGGAGTAACATCGTGTTGACGATGACCTTTTTCGGTGATGACACTGTCACCTGTTGTCACACGTAAATACAGTAGCTACAACTTCTTATCTTTGCCAGTATCGATTAGTTAGATAAGGCAGACATGGTTAGTGCCTTGTGGGAGAGCGTGTACAGTTCGGAGGAACAGATGGATCATCATATTGGTGAGATTGATGCAGAGGAAAGAGATGAGAGGTTTTGGCAGATTCTCGAGGCACAGAGAAAAGGCAAGACGGACGTTTATTCAGAATTCTACTGGCACCATTAGTATCGGAACTTTTGCTGGCTGCTGAGATGGGTAAAGAGCGCTTATGGGAATGCCCCGAGTGCTGTCACGTTGGTTCTTGAATCAATCCAATGAAATATGTCTCCAGCCTCCTGGCGACCTGCGCATCTCAAAATAAAATGCTAAACTTACACCCAACGTCACCTATGACCAAGTTTAGTCGTGATTGAGGAGAGCACATAAGACACAAAAGCGCCTTCTTATTAAAAGTTGCAGAATTAGAGTGGAGAGGATTAATATCGCTGCACTGTATCTCTCCCTAGAAAGGCTAGTTGCCTTCATAGAGTGTCACACCAGAAACGAACTATTTATCTCCAGCAAATAGCAACGTGGATTTGTCTACAAAATTGCATTCGTTAACTACCGAACGACAACAAACGGTGCAGCTGGTCCAGTAATTAGTGCGATGTGCTCTCATGCGGGAAACCTGGGTTCATTCCTCGGTAAGAGAGTGGGATTTTTTCCCTGCCAAGGGTAAAAATACAAATTTTAATCTGCACAATTTGCAGGAGCCATTACGCCTCGAATTCTCAGTCTAATGACCTCAAATCCCTATCCCTCCCCAATCCCCCTCCGTTCAAGCACCCTAGTCCTTCACAGTCCTAAATGTGGTAGATATAGGCAGTGAAGACAATTAACAAACGGCAAACGGATGCACGTAGTCACACAGGCCGAGACTTTCTTTGTAAACTGTGGCAGCTAGAAGCTGGCTCTTCCCGCATGGGTTCCAGGACCCAGGTTTTAAGGGAGGGGGGGGGGATCGATCCATTACCCCCTAAAAAATCATGTCTTGACTGACTGATTGACTTTCTACCCCACTAGGACATCACACAAGCGATAAACACTATGTGGATGAGGATCGCTGTGGAGAGGTCCCAGAAACCGCGTTCAGACAATTGGCCATATTTATGGCCGGCCTATATTGCGGCCCCTGACAAAAGCCAGGCTGGGGCTTTAAAAAACAAAAAATTTCATCCTAAAAAGGACGAAACACCTATTGCTGATTTAAAAAAAGCATGTCTTAGAAGTAGACTAATTATGGGTGTTTCGTTCGAAGGCAGAGTGCTGATTTTATATATATACATATACATACACACACACATATATGTATACACAATGCAAGCCAATTAAGTAATGAGACTAATTCCATAAAAATAAAAATAATCAACAAATGAAGATATAACCTGTATTTTATTCAAAGTAAGCCCCTTGTGCATTGATACAGTGAGTAACTGTAACAAACACAGAAATGACCTCTGTAGTTCTTCTGTTGCTATGGGCCTTAATGTCGATGTTACGGCCCTTTTGGTGTCATGAATATCGTCAAACAAGCTTCTTTTTGATAATAACTCTAATTTTTGGAATTAAAAAAAAATAATCACAGGGAGACAAATCTCGAAAATAGGGTAGATGGTTGAGAACACACTTGATTTGAGGCCAAAAATTGTTTTGATGATGTCTCTCTATTAACACCAGATTAATCTGCCATCACCCTGACAGTAAAACAGCTATCTTCTTCTGGTATCTGTTCTCTAACTTTTGCAATAAGTTCATCATTACAAACAGACACTGGGCGCCCAAGTCTAATTGCATTTGTAATCATTTACATACAACTTTTGAATCGTGAATAGTAATTCAAAATCTGTGCACGAGATGAACAATTATACCTAAAAACTTGTCGCATCAATTCAACTATCTCAATGGCGCTTTTTCTGAGTTTTAAACATAATTTATTGTTAGCTTTTTGCTCAGTGCTGATTATGTAACAATGTACCTTTGACTAGGTAAACAGAATGGTGGCTTGTTTGTCGTCTGCTTATCGGACGGCGATGAATAGTTGCCAGATCATAGACAAATGTTGCCTCCTTGGATTCCATGCTTTGTTTCATAGATTGCTTTTTTGTCTTGGCAATAATAAAATCAGTCTTATTACTTAATTGTCGGATATATATATATATATATATATATATATATATATATATATATATATATATATATAGAGAGAGAGAGAGAGAGAGAGAGAGAGAGAGAAAAAGAGAGAGAAGGGAGAGAGACAACGATTATAAAGAGAGAGAGGGAGGACAATAGCAGTTTGACAAAGAGAGACGGAGGAAGATAATGAGAGATAGAGACACACACACACACACACACACACAGAGAGAGAGAGAGAGAGAGAGAGAGAGAGAGAGAGAGAGAGAGAGAGAGAGAGAGAGAGAGAGAGAGAGAGAACAGAAACAGCAGTGTTCTCAAGATTACCAATCTGTAGTCTAAGTTCGGAAAGACCGCGAACCGAATGAACTATTTTACACACACCTTAACCACCAAAAAAAGCCCAAATACCACATCTACATGGGGCGCCTTTGTATACTTTCCTGGCGGACGTGCGCCCAACAAAGGAGCCCCGTCTTACCTGACGCTGGCGACCGACTGAAGCCGCTTCAACTGTTGGAAGTCGCGACCCGCAAATATCTTCAGCATGGGTATTACCTGAACGCGACGACCCATCCAGTGTTTATAATTCATTTCCGATTGAATCACTCTCGCAGTCTCTCGCCTCTCTTTCTATTACTTACGCTTTCTTGTCTCCATACCAGTGTTGCCACTTTGGATGTTTTACATCCAGATTTAGATGTTTTTCCTTGCATTAGATGGCGTTTAGATGGTACATGTTTTTCTAGAAGTTTTCATTTTGAGTAAATTTATTAAATCTAACCTAAGAAACAGGATGAAATTTGATCTCTTAAATGCTATCTTGACAATAAAATTCCGCCTGATAAGAGTAGGAAAAGGCTGTTCCACTTATCAGCTCCCTGATTGGGTATTAAAAGAAATTTGAACAGCTAAAGCATACCAGAGTCATTCTGGATCTGAAGCTTCGACTTCATCATGAAAGCTAAGTTAATCCTATAGATCTTGTAAGGCAGACCAGCAAAAATGAGGACATGATTCTATAGGGTAAGTCATATCAGTTGCTATGTAATTTGTGACTCTTTCCATTTGGATGTTTTTCTAAGGGGCTTTCTACGCAAATTTAGATGTTTTTAGTTATTTTTTGACTCCGTTTTGGATGTTTTTTTTTTGTCAAAGAAAAGTGGCAACACTGCTCCATACTCTCTTGCGCGCTCTTTCTCCATGTCTGCTTCTTCTTTTTCGTCTTTTTCTGTTAATTTAGTTGTCCTTCTGTACCTTATCTGCACGATTGCTTGCCTGTCTTACTCTCAGTCTGTCTAATCTGTCAGGCTAGCGTATAGCCTAGCTGCTATTACTTGATCATCACATACTGTAGTTATCACGTTAACAGATTGTGTTGCAACCTCCCCCCCCCCCTTCCCTTCCACCGATTACAGAGCAGTTATAACTATGTCGTGTGACTCAAGATTCCGCTTGGGACATCTAGTATGCAGAGTTTGTTTTCATGATTTATTTAAGAGATTTGTTAGTATGTATTATGGTAATAGGTGACCTAAATGGGCATATAGGGCAGAGGCGAACACCGTGGGAGGAATATATGTGGCCACACTCAGACAACAGCAAAGTCTGCAATTACAACGGGCAGCGTATTTTAGAACTTTGTGCAGAGCATGGCCTTTATGTCACCAATAGTTTCTATCAGCATCGACAAAGCCAAATAAATACCTGGTATAAATGGAGCAACCCAGACCAGGCCGCACAGTTGGACTACATACTAAATCGACAAAAGAGAAGAAGCTTAGTAAAAGACGCAAGAGTAATTCCTAACATCTCTTTAAATACAGACCATCGACCGCTGATTGTATATCTAAGCGAAGCAACAATTAACAAAAAACCAAAAACATCAGTACGTACCTCAATGATTGACATAAGACACCTAAGCAATCTAGACAACCAAGCAAAAGTACAGGCGGAAATGACGGCGAAGATGGCTGAGCTAATAACATCAAGTGACAATGTGGAAGCTGCGTGGCAAAAATTTAAGAACACTCTTCTGAACTGCCTTACAACACTCTGTGGTATTAGATACACAGGAGGAACGTTCAGGAAAAAAACAGCATGGTGGAATGATAAAGTAAAACAAGCAGTGAAATGTAAAAAGGAGCAATACAAGAAATGGCTAAGATCCCGCTCAGAGGACGATTATATCAAGTACAGAATTGCCAGGCGACAATCTGCAAGAGAAATTAAACAATCCAAGGAAACATCCTGGATCATGTATGGGGAAAATCTTACCAAAATCTGTGCTAAATCTAGTAGACAGTTTTACAAAACCATTGCAAAAATGAGAACTAGAGATGAACCATTCCAGCCATCTGAATATGTCAATGATAGTCAAGGCAAACCCATACATGAGGAGGGCAAGATTAGAGAAAGGTGGAAAGAATATTTTCAGACTCTTCTGAATGTAACAGGAAATGAGGAAACAGTACCATTCACACCCAGATGTACAAACGAGGAACAGCCTACAATAATCGAACAAGAAGTCAGAGAAGCAATCAGATGCAGTCCCAAAAATAAGGCATCAGGTGTTGATGGAATATCAGCCGAGGCAATACAGGCTTGTGGAGAAATTGGAGTCACCTGGCTACTCCACATATTTAGGAAAGCCTGGAATGAAAGAACTGTACCAATAGACTGACAAAGAGCCCTTATAGTCCCAATTTGGAAAAGAAAAGGCAATAAGCAAGATTGTAACAATTACAGAGGCATCTCCCTTCTTAGCCACGTAGGAAAAATGTTTGCCAAAATTCTGGAACAACGAATTAGATCCGTTGTAGAACCGATCCTGAGCCCATCACAGGTCGGATTTAGGAAAGGAAGAGGGTGTACTGACGCTATTTTTGCTTTAAGACAAGTTAGCGAAAAGACAATAGAACACAGATATCAAATGAACATCGCTTTCATAGATCAAGAAAAAGCTTTCGATAGAGTATTATGGAAAGTTCTTGAAAATTACGGTATAAATGGAACAATTTTAGATTGTGTTAGGGCTATTTATAGACAAAGTGAAAGCGCCATTAGAACAAGAGCTGGCATCACAGACTGGTTCCCAGTAACATCAGGAGTAAGACAAGGTTGTGTATTATCACCTTTACTTTTCATAATATTTATGGACAATATTAATAAAATAGACATAACACCAACAGATGTCGATAAACAGGAGGACTTCAAAGAGCTGCTCTTTGCCGACGATCAATGCATATTTCACAATGATAGTAAACAGCTGCAAGACCACATAAACCTACTACACGACACTTGCCTCAAGCATCATATGAAGATCAATACTGAAAAGACAGAAGTCATGAGCATAAGTAGAGAGCAACAGACCATCGACATAAAGATTCTAGATCACAGCCTAAAACAAGTGCAAGAATTTAAAATACTTGGGAAGTATCTTTACATCCAATGGTAAAATAGACAGAGAGATCGAAGCAAGAATCCAACAAGCCAACAATGTCGCATACCAAGCTTGCCCCAATTTTAAAACACCCTGCTGTCCCAGCTGAGATAAAAAGACAAATTATAAATACAATCTTTATACCGACATTAGGTTATCAATGTCAGACTTGGACATTAACAAAAGAACACGAGAGAAGACTAACCACCTGTGAAATGAGATGTTTGAGAATGGCTGCGAATAAAACCAGAAGAGATCGAGTGAGAAACGATGTGATTACAAGAACTATTGGAACCATACCCATCGTTAAATTTATTGAGAAGCAAAGAATGAAATGGTTTGGTCACCTAATGAGAATGGAACCAACGATGCCAGCATCAAGAGCATACAACATGAAAATCGAAACACAAAGAGGCAGGGGAAGACCAAGAAGAAGATGGATTGAAGGAGTCACGGGCAACTTGAGACTTCATAACATCACGGCATATGAAGCGACTGAGCGCGCCCTGGCTCGGTTGCCGATCATCTGATAGACTGCGACGCCTAGCGGCACAAGCAGATTTTGACAAAAGAAGAAGTTAGTATGTAGTTTTGTTTTCACGATTTCTCTTAAATCTAGTGCTACGCGTTTATTTTCATTATTTCTTTAATAAATCTTGTTGGTAGAGTTTGTTTTCATGGTTTCTCTTCGAGATCCTTTTTTTAGATTTTGTTTTCATGGTTTATTTGTGAGATTCTGTATGTAGAATTTGTTGTCATGTTTTGATGGTATTATCTGCGAGATCATGTTTGTAGATTTTTTGTTTATGGTATCTTTGTGAGATTCTGTGTGTAGAGTTTGTTTTCGTGATTTATATAGATCTATTGTGCAATTTCTATCTCTCATGATTTCTATGTGGGGAATCCCCCCCCCCCCCCCAAACACACTATGCCGGAGACACTTTAAAAAAAACTGTTATAGTTGTGTAGATTTACACCATTTTTACAGAACGAAACTTCTCTTTACAGAGTAAAACCTATCTTTTATAGAACTTTGTAGTACTCAAATTGTCTTTGTACATTTCGTTAGTCATGTTAAGCGAAACTGTTATTATAAAAAAAAAAAAAAAAAACATTCAGGACCAGTGAAAGTTTACTTGCAGAATACAAGTTTTTTACTTGATTAATACTATTCATGAACAATGAAATAATGTTTTCCCCAACATGATCACACGGTTAATTCATTGTTATCATCATCAATTTCTTCTTCTTTTTCCTGGAGTCCATCAGCTGCAAACTCTATTAGAAAGTTCTGGTTGCACCTCCAGTTCTGGACTTTCGTCTTTTTTCTAGAGTGGCCTACTACTCCTTTCATCCACTACCCCCTCCCCCTCCTGAGTATATGGCAAGACCCCCACCACCTCTTCCCCCTCTTGAGTATATGGCAAGACCCCCACCACCTCTTCCCCCTCTTGAGTAAATGGCAAGACCCCCACCACCTCTTCCCCCTCTTGAGTATATGGCAAGACCCCCATGACCTCTCCCCCCCCCCCCCCCCCCCCCCAAATTAAAAAAAATGAGATTAGCAAGAGTAGGACAAAGGATTCTGCAACAAGGGGGACAGAAAATATTGAAGTACGTTTTGGTCAGAATGTATTTTGTCTCTTTAATAAAGCGCACGAGTTATCGTAATATTTAGATATATAACGGCAGATGTACCGTGTATTCTGTCCATTAGCCCCCCCCCCCTCCCCCCCCCAAAAAAAAATGTTTTCTTTAGTAAATAATTTGAAAAATTTTGTATCTGGAACTGAAATAAAATGCAAGTATAACCGATTGTTTCAAGTACAAATGCACTCGTTTTCAAAATTGCTCCTCCTAAAACCTCCTTGCGTCGACTAGAGGGACACGCCCCCTCCCCTCCAGATTGAAGACCACTGTTCTATAACTTGAGTTTTGCGTGCACATCCGTTTTTCAAAGTTGGTTTATTATTTTGCAGACTGTTGGTTCCTTGTCTCTAAAGACAATGCACTCCAGTTTCGAAGAAAACACTCCTAAGTAGTTTACTTTTACGACATGCTTGCTGGGGCAGTGAGGCTATCTCTCCCCCACCCCACCCCCATATGGGGTCCTGGAAGTCACTCATAAAAGATTACTGATGTTTCCTTTAATTAAAGTGTTCTTATAAAATTAAATAAAGGGAAACAGTTTCTGTTAAAATACAAATGTGTGCTTATTATAATGAACCAGTTGCTTGTTGAAATAAGAGTGTTCTTGTAAGATAAAATATTAGAAACGTTTGTTGTTGTTGAATAAAACTGTTTTCTCGTTAAAATGAACCTGTTTCTGGTAATGAAAGTGTTTGTGAAGTGAGTGTATCTAACCAGGTTGAAGTATGACCGACCTTCTGTTTATGTTCGGCGCATTCCTGAAGACCGGAAGTCAAAGTGTTTATCACGCGTTGCCTAGCGATCAGATGGGAATATCAGACCTGCCATAAAACACAGGGATATATGGCCAGGGTTCTCTCGGGAAGGAAACATAGAGACATACGGCAAGGGTTCTCTCCGGGAGGTAACATAGAGACATACGGCAAGGGTTCTCTCGGGTAGGGAACATAGAGACATACGGCAAGGGTTCTCTCCGGGAGGTAACATAGAGACATACGGCAAGGGTTCTCTCGGGTAGGGAACATAGAGACATACGGCAAGGGTTCTCTCGGGTAGGGAACATAGAGACATACGGCAAGGGTTCTCTCGGGGAGGGAACATAGAGACATACAGCAAGGGTTCTCTCGGGGAGGGAACATAGAGACATACAGCAAGGGTTCTCTCGGGGAGGGAACATAGAGACATACGGCAAGGGTTCTCTCGGGTAGGGAACATAGAGACATACGGCAAGGGTTCTCTCGGGGAGGGAACATAGAGACATACGGCAAGGGTTCTCTCGAGGAGGGAACATAGAGACATACAGCAAGGGTTCTCTCGGGTAGGGAACATAGAGACATACAGCAAGGGTTCTCTCGGGTAGGGAACATAGAGACATACGGCAAGGGTTCTCTCGGGTAGGGAACATAGAAACACACGGCAAGGGTTCCCTCGGGTAGGGTACATAGAGACATACGGCAAGGGTTCTCCCGTTTTTACTCTCTTATGGCACAGGTGGATATGAGGCGGAGGTCACTCCTGTTCACAGGGATATGGTTTCTCGTATTTACATAGTGATGAGGCGAGAATCTCTCGTGTTTTGTCGATTATGGAACATGGTATACAAGACGAAAGTCTCTCGTGTTTACTTCTGTATGGAGCACATGGATCATCATCATCATCATCATCATCAGGTGCCTTGCCGACTGGCGTGGGCGATCATGCCTCTCCACAATCTGCGATCTCCTGCAGCATGTATCAGTTAGTGTGCCGACACACCTCCATGCCATGCATCAAGACTGTCAAGCATCTTCTCTCGTTGTCTTCCTCTATCTCTCCTTCCACATATCTTTCCAGTGGTCACAACTTATTCTATTTTCTCTCTTCTCATAACATGGCCGAAAAATGATGACTGTGTCCTTCTGATGTCTGCGATAAGTTGTCTTCGGGCTCCCGCCTCTTTCAAAACCTCTTGGTTGCTCTTTTTGGCTGTCCAAGGTATTCTAAGCATTCTTCTGTAAAACCACATCTCCGAGGCCTCCAGAAATTGTTTGGCCTGCCTACCGATTGTCCAGGATTCACAATTATTTTGAGGCATGATTTTCTTGGGATAGTACAACGGTGGTTTCCCCTTGACTTCCGCCGGTTTGTATATGGTTTGACTCCAATAGCCTTTGTCTAAAGAGACTTACCCTGCAAGACAGCAGGGGGGGGGGGGGGGGGAGGAGAGGTTATGGCGCCTCTTACCCGCCGATTGCCATGTCGTAGAGTTTTGAGGTATTTTATAGAGTAAGCTGTCCCACCAACTAACTCGCCTCCTCTCAATGACCATCACCTGTTTTGATCCACAGCCACTTATTCAATATATTCGTGGCTAACCTCTATATCTAGAGGCCTTTCCACCATCCGCCACCTTGTGGGCGCGCCTAGTAGTCGGACAGGCTCCTACCTCAGGATATGGATACGGTTCTATAGTTCTCTCGTATTTACTCGTTTAGGGAACTGGGATAAGAGGCAAACGTCTCTTGTGTTTACTTGAGTATGGAACACAGTGATATGGTTCGAAGTTCTCTCGTATTTACTCGTGTATGGAACACAGGGTTACGAGGCGAAAGTCTCTCGTGTTTACTCGTGTATGGGACAGAGATATACGAGGTGAAAGTCTCTCGTGTTTACTCGTGTAGGGGACAGAGAGATGGGAGGCGAAATTCTCTCGTGTTTACTCGTGTAGGGGACAGAGAGAAAGGAGGCGAAAGTCTCTCGTGTTTACTCGTGTAGGGGACCAAGAGAAAGGAGGCGAAAGTCTCTCGTGTTTACTCGTGTAGGGGACAGAGAGAGAGGAGGCGAAAGTCACTCGTGTTTACTCGTGTAGGGAACAGAGAGAAAGGAGGCGAAAGTCACTCGTGTTTACTCGTTTAGGGGACAGAGAGATAGAAGGCGAAAGTCACTCGTGTATACTCGTGTAGGGGACAGAGAGAGAGGAGGCGAAAATCTCTCGTATTTACTCGTGTAGGGGACAGAGATATGTGGCGAGAGTCTCTGGTGTTTACTCGTGTATGGAACACAGGTATACGATGCGAGAGTATCTCGTGTTTAGTCTTGTAGGGCACATAGGGATCTAATTCTAGGGATTATTTGGCTAGTTGCTGTTTCCTGGTTGTCTGGTCACTTTGCAGGATGTTCGTTAAATAATTTTTCAGTCATTTGCATGCTTTAATGGTTTTTTAGGATTGTTGTTAGGCTGCGTCGCTGATTCGTTAGTTGCTCAACTGTTTAGCCGATGCTTTTATTGATTACCCGGATTGTAACATGTTGGCCCAACAAGCAAATCTAGATTTTCTAGTAAATTAGAAGCTAAGTAAGCATGGCCCAAAATTAGAAAAATAAAATCTACATTTTCGGTTACTGAAACCAGGTTGCTTCCTGTTAGATATTTATCTTAGTGTGAATAAGACTTGTAACATCATAACATGAGACTGAATCCTAATCTAATCTGGATCCCGAGTGTTTCGGTGTTCTGGCAGTTTCACAATTTTTTTTTTTTTTTACTATGACTTTTCTTATTATCTATCCCTATGTCCGTGCAGCCTTTCTGTTTTTGTGTGTGTTAACTAGGATTTTATACTTTTATTGATCAGGTGTCGCCGCAACCTTTCTATGACTTTGTTTTTCTATGTCCCCAACCTTACTGTGTTTACTATGATTTCCTTTATCTAGGAAACTATAAGGGCGCTGAGACTCCCCGCCCCTCCTACCCCCAGCACACACCCATGTTTCCTTTGTATCGGCGCCGCTGTAATACGCCACCGAGTAGGTAGGCTGCTTCTCATTTGATTATAGAATGAGTTAGGACAAGGCCTTCTAGCCCAGCCTACCAACAGCCGAGACTCTCCAGCCTGCAGCCAGAGCTGTTCTCAATGCTTATCGGTCAGCGGCTCTGATAACTTTCACTTTGACACAAGTACTTACCCAAGCAAGTCCCGGACTTTCCCCCCAAATCGTGTGTGCAGCAGACGTTGGTCGGTGAGTAGCTGGAGTCGTTGTAAGTAGACCCACCTGCAAGCCCGATAAACGGCACTCTTTGACATCTGGTCTTTAGAGAGCAGGGAAACAGACGGTGGGTGCTAGGTGTTTTGTTTTGTCTTCAAGCTTTATCTGGGGTCAGGAAGGGCTGGTCATAAGTGCCCCAGTACCATGGCGTGAGGTTAATGTAAGCTAACTTAAGGCTCTGCTATGGGGTTGTTTTGTGTTAGGCCGTGGTATGTTACCAAAAGTATAGGTCCTGTTGTTTCTTTTCTCCACACTTAGAGGCAAATGTATAAAGAAGTATGGAGGCAACCATACTAACACATGACTGCAGAAGTCGTATGTGTCGGCCGAAAGGCGCAAATATTACAACCATGTTGTAGACGAGCACTGGGCATTCACTTCTTTGGGTGACCGCAGAAGAAGAAGAGCTCAGGTCATTTAAAAAAGTTCAACCTTGATGGGATTAGAATCTTGGATTGGATTAGATGGCGTCAGACAAGCACGCTAGCTACTGCGCCCATTAGACAAACGATGCAGGCATCTTTCCGAATGTCCAGACAAAAGTGTTAGATCGTGCTATAAGGAGCTATGGGACTGACAACCCACAAGGATTGTGTGTGTGATTGGCTGACAGTCAAGGCATGGGATTTTAGGATCGTTGTTGCTATCTTAGGTATTTACCGTGGGTTTTTTTTTTTTCACGCTGAGATTTTAATCTAAATACAACTATTTGATCCGTTATCCCTGACTCCTCCCTAATTTTCTCCTCCATGCAAAACCGTCCATGGCAACGTTTCCTATTTTCGCTTGCGGCACCCGTTTTAGGATCAATTTCTGTAGCGGAACCCTTCAGGTCTATAGTACTCTATGTCCTAACAAGTTAATAATCTTTAGAGTTGGGGGTCGAGTGGGTTCTACCGTGCAGTTCTCGTTATCTATCAATAATTTGGAAGCTAGTAGCAGCTGACGAACCTTTACATTTCCGAATCTTTTATTTCATTCCGTTTTTTTATTGACTTTCCTGCAGGGGTCACGAAGCCCTTGAGAAATGCAGGCGGAACACCAGTTGGGAACCGCTGGTCCATAGCATCATGTTTCCACTAAGCCACCGCAGTACCTGTATTATTCATGTTCCGCTTCCAGACATATATCATAAATAGCAATGTAAAGGCCGACCTGAACATCTTCTACACATTTGTAATCTACCATAGAGGATGCTCCCGAGGACCTGACCAACCTCCATCCCCCAATGTGTACCAGCCATCTTAACGTTCGGAGACTGAGCTCCTGTGCCAACGAAAAACGCACACAATGTCCATCACTGTTCCTTGTGCAAAAATTGACACAGACTGCAATCCAGCATATCTACTAGCATACATACGCATTAAAAGCACAAGGCAGCCATCAGAAGTGCTAACACAAACAGTTCAACGTTAGAAAATGCAGTTCGCCAACGACAAAGGCAGCAGTTACAAATTGGTCGACAGCTGCAAACGCAATCAATTTTAATCACATAAGGCACCACAAATTCTGTGGCAACAGGCCACGTGCCATTTTCTAAATCTACAGTTCACAACACCACGCTGGTCGCAGTTGAAAAACATTCCAAATGAAATGTTCTTCTCACAGTGTCGTGCCATTCACTCAGCTCAGTAGCTGGACGACAAAACTGTATCTGTTCAGTCTACAAATCGAGATAAATGCAACGGTCAACGTCTGACAGAAGCAGACAATTGGCCACAACTAAAAACAGCGACCGTGCCTATCGTCCATTTTGATCGGAAGCTCCTGTAGTCGTTACAAATATTACTTCTATTTGTTATAACTATTATAACCTCTTTGGTGTCTGGGATATCGGCTGTTGGCTTGCCATTTAGACTGAGATTTTGTAATATGGGAGTGGTCAAACTTTCAAGTAACATCACGGAAAATGGGGGTGGGGAAAAGGGGGGGGGGGGGGAGAAGTGATCCCTTCTCTTCATGGAATTCTAAACTTTTTACCCGCTGTGTTGGCCAGCCAGTGCATGTTAATTAAACAAGCAGTATCACACAATACGGTTAACTTTGTAAAGGCTGCCCTTGTTGCCTCAGATGTATAACAGATTTGAGTTTCTCATTACTTGAATTACCTTGAAAGATAAAAAATCAAGAGAGATAATTCGGGAAGCGGGAGATAACAAAGATGTGAAGCTCAAGTGGTCACGCAACACGCCTAAAATGAAACAGGCGATAAATTGAACCGCAATCATTATCAAAGAAAAACACAACTAGGAAAAGAAAATCTTTAAAAAAAAAAAAGTATTAAACTACCCGGAAAGTTAGAGATAAATAAAGAATGAGGGAAAGAAATATATCTGGAAAATAAATTAAAAACCCGAACAAGCAGCTGAAGGGAATTTTTAACAGGATGTTAAAGATGGTCCTAAAATGAGTCGTACGTCCTTCTTAGGACGTTATTTTTTGTTATTTGAAGCCCCACTCTGGCTTTTGCCAGGGGCCGCAATATAGGCAGGTCATCATTATGGCCAAATGTCTGAACGCGGTTTCTGGGACCTCTCCACGGTGATCCTCATCCGCATGGTGGCACTTTGTGTCATCGGGTGTTTATCGCTTGTGTGATGTCCTGGTGGGGTAAAAAGCCAATCCAAGCCAAAGATGGTCCTAGTTGCTTAACGTGTTTCGTCCTTTTCAGGACGAAATTTTTCGTCATTTGAAGCACCACCCTGGCTTTTTACAGGGGCCGCAATATAGGCAGGCCGTAAATATGGCCAATTGTCTGAACGCTGTTTCTGGGACATCTCCACGGGGATCCTCATTCACATGGTCAGTCAAAGATAGTCCGGTGGTGACTGACTTTCTACCCCACCAGGACATCACACAAGCGATAAACACCCGATGACACAGAGTGCCTCCATGGGGATGAGGATCACCGTGGAGAGGTCCAAGAAACCGCGTTCAGCCATTAGGCCTTATTTATGGCCGGTCTATATTGCGGCCCCTGGCAAGAGCCAGAGTAGGGCTTCAAATAGCGAAAAATTTCATCCTAAAAGGGACGGAAAGTCAGTCAGTCTGGTGTTATCCAAAACGTTCCCTTGTGGGATGCAACTTTATGTTATTTGAAGCCCCACCCCGGCTGATTATAGCTAAGTTAGGTGCAGACTCCGTGTTGGGTAGTAAGATCAGACGCCCATAGTGTGGTATAGTGTTGCGCACGTAAAAAATCCCGCGGCAGTGTGAAAATCAAAAAGAGCAGCTCAACGGCGCTGCCTAGGCAAAATGTGGTGTTGAAAATCTATCCAAAGGATTTATGGATCCTCGCCGGTGCCTACGGAGTTCGTGCACTGCGCTGAGATTCTTCGGACGCAGGCTTAAGCTAGAAGTAGAACGGGGCACCTATGGGTTACTACCCTTGTGCCATGGTATTGAACGGTTGTAGAAACCATAAACCACAAATAAGAAGTTGAAGTAATACTATCACCGGACATGGCGGCTCAAATCTGAGTTTTTTTTTAAAAGTATCCAGAAACCATGAGTTGTAAACCTTTTGGCTCGGTACTATGGATATCGCAACCCTCGGCCTTCATTCCAAGATAGTTACCAAAATCTGAGAGGATTGTAGCTTTTCTGCCTACCCCCGGGAGTGAACCCGGACCACAAGGAGTTCGTCACCCGGTTGCCGTGCACAGGGTTTTAACCAACTGCGCTAGCGAGCCGGTCTAAACCTGACAGTATGTATGTATGTATGTATGTATGTATGTATGTATGTATGTATGTATGTATGTATGTATGTATGTATGTATGTATGTATGTATGTATGTCTGTCTGTCTGTCTGTCTGTCTGTCTGTCTGTCTGTCTGTCTGTCTGTCTGTCTGTCTGTCTGTCTGTCTGTCTGTCTGTCTGTCTGTCTGTCTGTCTGTCTGTCTGTCTGTCTGTCTGTCTGTCTGTCTGTCTGTCTGTCTGTCTGTCTGTCTGTCTGTCTGTCTGTCTGTCTGTCTGTCTGTCTGTGTGCGCGTGTGTGCGTGTGTGTGTGTGTGTGTGTGTGTGTGTGTGTAAGCTGTATAAGAAGTAAATAAAAAAAAAATAAAAAAGTGATATGAAATGTATAAACAAATACTTTTTAAGACAACTGATATGCATGTTTAGGTGAGGATAGCAACTTAGCGGGGTAAATGGCGGGAAGAGGGGGGGGGGGGGTCTGGGAGCCTGATCCTTCAGGTTTGGGTACCTCTGTCACGTGATGGTATTACTTTAAGTTATTTGGAGTCTTCACTTAATACTTGGATTTCTAGAGAATTATTTAAAGTAACTACTGCTAGTACTGAAAAATTTCATACTAATGATGTACCTTTTTAGTTTCAGGTATTAGATTTATAAATAATGTTTACATTTTTAGTTTCAAGGTTTAAGATTCATGAAATGTTATTTATAGTCTAATTGGTGTATGTGTCAACCAGGGAAAACTGCAAACAGCGGGCAATGAGTAAGAGAAAGATCCAGATCAACTCGAGGAGGACCTGGCCAGATGGTGTCACTGAAACAAGCACTCAGACCTGATCTTAAACAGTAATTACAAGGGACAACAACGCATGATCACCCCACTTGTCGATATGGCACATGCTGATGATGACTGATTTCCATTCTTGTTTTCATCCAGTCGCAAGTTGCAGCTAAAAAAATATTGTCTAAGTACGTTCTTCATTTATGTGATAAAGAAATCCACGCAGCTTCGTTTTGAACGTGGCAAGTCACATTTTTTTTGTACTTTTTTGCTTTTACTGCCTGATAAAAGCCGGGAATTTTAATGTAAGAGAAGTTGCCTCTACTGCGAGGTAATCAACTTAGGGAAACCTTTGACGGAAACTACTTTTTCATGTTCTCCTAGAGATTTCACTAACAAATTGTAGGCTGATTAATTTGCAATATTGACCAAGACTGGTATGCCTTCGCCATACGGGATGTTTTGTGACAGTGCTCTGACATCCTGCACCGCTCTGTGATGTTGAAAAACTGTACGAGCAATGTCCAAGTATGGTGCCTCTCCTTGTTTGTTTTAGAGGGCTCTCATTATTGACTCGGGCCTCGTTGATTGCGAAGATGAAACGGTTTTTATACAGGAGGTCGTTGTTGCGAATTATAACCAGTTGTCCTTGTTGACTTTTGACTGCATATATTGCTGGGACTGAAAAATGCACTCTGCAACATCAAGACCCGTTCATACTTTCGTTCAAGCACACTGCACTTACAGTGTCGGTGCTAACGTGAGGCCAATTAGATCAGTGTTCCTCAGTCTTTTGACACCCGCGGACCACTACAGGAACTAGTTTCGTGGTCTATTTGACAACCAAACAAAGGGAAAAAATATAGATAACGGCAATTTGGTTAAACTGTTTCGGTTGGTGGGGGGGGGGGGGGGTGGGGGGGGGGGCACGACAATTTGCAGCTGAGCGGCGTCTGCTCATGCTTAGATGTTGTTTCTGATGTACGAAGCGTTACAGTAACATCCGAATTCCATTTTTCCGGACTGTCTTCTCAGACAAACAAGACGTCTTTGAGGTCCTAATCCAACTGACTAGAACAGGAAACCCACCTACCCTACTTCGTTTCATGATTAAGCAGAACCGTTTGCGGTCCACATGGACGTTTCCGCTGTCCACCCGTGGGCAATGGTCCAGGGGTTGAAGAACACCGAACTTGATGAC